>JAHLWY010000549.1:0-66058 GCA_020002185.1 Paraescarpia echinospica
GGATACTGTCAGTGGCGGCCTAGTTTTTGACGCCCGAATACGACGGCAAAGTTTTGTAGTAGAAATTGTGGCTGTCAGCGGCAACGTTTTTGTAGTAGAAATTTCGCCTAAGTTTACGTTTTGTAGTAGCAATTTCGCCCGTCAGGGGCGTCCGAATACGACGGTTTGTAGTAGAAATTTCGGCCGTCAGTGCCTGCCAGTGTTTTTTTATAGAAATTTCGGCCATCACCCGGAGTGTTTTGTGGGCGGCAGCCGCCATTGGACAGGCATTGAATGACGTGCGGTTTTTTTTGGATGGTAACAACACAAGGCGGGAATTGATTTTCATACGTTTTATTAAGCATACTACATCACGACAGTAAGGCTTTATGCCACAGCAGCGTAAATAATAAGGCTCTAACAACGGCCTATAGCAAAATGTTCATCGCTACTAAGGGGCGCTTATGCCACAGCGGAGTAAATAATAACGCTTTAGGAGCTATAGGCCGCTGGTAATACTGCACAGCGACCATTCCTGCTAATGTTCATCAGCGGCGTATATGCGAAGGCGGGAATTGATTTTCATACGTTTTATTAAGCAGTCTACATCACGACAGTAAGGCTTTATGCCACAGCAGCGTAAATAATAAGGCTCTAACAACGGCCTATAGCAAAATGTTCATCGGTACTAAGGGGGGGCTTATGCCACAGCGGAGTAAATAATAACGCTTTAGGCGCTATAGGTCGCTGGTAATACTGCACAGCGACCATTCCTGCTAATGTTCATCAGTGGCGTATAGCAAAATGTTCAGACTGTAAAGAGGCTTTATGCCACAGCAGAGTAAATAATAAGGCTCTAACAATGGGGGGCGGAACGCTTATGCCATCATTCAATTTTCCTGCTAATGTTCATCAGCGGCTTTATGCCATAGCGAAATGCACTGTTCATAGCGTTCAGACGTCGAGGCATGCCCTTTTCATTAGGTAATACTGTACGGCGACCTCCAACAGAGCACGGTCGAACGGCGCCGTCCAATCCGTCCCCATGAGCCAGTCGGCTACCTGGCGCAGGAGCGCACCCTCCGAAGCTCGATCGCCGCGCACGCAACGATCCTCCAGCACCGAGAGTATACGAATAGCAGGAAGCAACAACGTCTGCTGTAGAAAGCTGTCGAGTGACGCTGAAAAAAAGCACACATTCAGGGCCGCCGCGTTTTCGTACAGAATGTTATACCGCCGGCTCGGCTTCCTCCCCCTATAGCCGCGCATGTGCACGAAGGGGCACCCCTCCTCCGGGGGGCACTCACCACATTCTTGTCGCGCTGTGTCCATCACGCGCTCACCGACTAGCTCAGCAAACGTGGACATCATGCATCGCTGACGACCGGCGTATGAATGCAGAACGCTCCACTCCGAGTCGGTCTGAAGTGTGCCCACGACCACCGGGCGATTGTTACGTGCCCACGGTATGAAGTCTTCCGACGAGACGGACAGCACGGCCAGCGGCAGTGGTGACGATAGCACGGTCGCGGAGGCGTCCGCTGTCGCCGCCGGGTCTATTGGTACAGCGGCTGCCTCGTCGGGACCCACCACCACCACCACCGGGGTTAATGCAACGTACGTGGGCGTCCCGGCGTCGCTCACCAGGTCGTGCGGTGGCATGGGCTGCGCGCCGTCCACTGTCGGCCAGCAGTACGATAGCACTTCTTCTTCGGCTCCCCCCAGCGGTGGAGGGTCGTCGGCAAGGCGTGGCGTTGCTTCCTTCTTAGCGCACTTCTCGGCAGGGGGTGCGCACTCGTCAGCAGCGTCGATAAGGCCGCGCAACGCAGCAGCAATTACAGCGTCCTACAGAAGAATAACCAAAGCAGCAATTAGGTCTACAGAACACTAGCCAAACGTTAGTCATCATTCAAACGGTCTCGCTCCCCTTCTTCGTCACGACCCGCACCTCACGGACCGTATACGCATCCAGTATGCCACCCCACACGACCTTGTGTATGGTCAACTCCAAGACGGTGCCAACCAGGCTCGCCACAAAGCTACTGCGCAACTGGTCGGGCAACAGGGCCGACACATGGTCGGCATTGTAATCGCCTATCGCCGAAATAGCTTCGTCGAACAGGGTGATCCAAATGCTGGCCTCCGTGTCGGCGTCCTTTTCGTCTTCCACCAAAACGCGCACCGAAAAATACGTCTTCGTCGTTGCCTGTATGCCGTGTACAGCACACGCCTGACCACCACTTACTAGGCCTCTCACTTTGCGCTTGCAAATGCCACAGCCCGTGTACGTGCATTTGCTTTTCCAAGCCACCCCAACGATTGTTAGCGGGGTAACAATCTTATACGTCCCATCACACGACAGCACGAACTCCTTCAACGACACTTCGTCGGGCGCACTCACCACGGCCTCGAAAGTAGGTGCCTCGTTGGCCGACGGAAGCGCCTTCGCACTGGCCTCCGACGCCGGCTTCGCTTTGCCACCCGACGCCACCGTTGGCACCTCCCTCAGCTTGCTGCCTCTCTTTGGTGGCGCCTCTCCGTGCGCGACAGGCGGGGACATAATCAACAACGCTCTGCAACAACAACAAAACGTCAACGATGACAACACGACAGCGACAATATTTAGACGTTCTCCGCCCGCTTCCTATATAAGCGCGTTGCACGCGGCCCGCACACAGCCCCCGTGCACAAACGCACGCGAGCCACAAAGCGGCCGACTCTTACAAGGTTACTAAACCTGAAAAAAATCTCTCGGTCAGTCTAGTGCACTAACAGAATGCCACTTTTATTTCCTAATATAAAGTCACCATAAGATTCTCTAGACCCCACTGACTATTATAGGTCGCTTAGTTTGCTCACATTTCACATTTAACGGTCGTTTTAAAGACTTACAAACAGTTACATAAGCGCTTTATATAATCAGTGACGTCAGCACCTTATGTAAGGCTATGGCGTACGTGACTAGGGGGCCGCGCGCAAAACAGCGGCTCAACAACTGCGCAATTCATTTCTCACTATGGAGTCAACCGAACAAGTTGGTAATTATGCGGCCAATTCTCATCAGCTGCAAAACAGGTACGTTTTGCTAACTCACTGACTTTCATTGCTAACTCACCTAACACTGACTTTCATCGCTCACTTTCTTTTATAACGTTCACTATTTTTTCAGCGATCCGCCTCTCCAAAACGCCGGACTCGGTACGCCCCAAGTCGACGTGCCTCCCCAAGTCGACGTGATTGAGCCTCCCCAAGCCGCCGGCGGTATTCCACCGCCCTCCTCTATGCGTCTACCCCCACCACAAAGCCGCCCCGGCACAAGGTACGTTTTACCTTTATTTTGCAGACTTTCGATAAAAAGCTATAGCGCCCCACTATTTACAATCGCCCCGCTAACGACTTAATGTTTTTTTACAGGACCTAACCTAAACAGAGACGCACCGTTACTTTAATACTTTTTTTCATACTTGCAGACGAAACATTGCTGGCTTCGATACCCTACATATAGGACGCGGACAAACCCTTGCGAGGCCCTCGCATCGAAACGGCTTTATTCATAGATCGCATAGAATAAATTTAACCCCAGCCGATCTGCTTATGATAGATAGAGGTGCGCGCTCCGATCGACCTGGGACATTGTACCTTGGGCGTCGCCGACCGCATCACAGCCCTTAACACTGTTTCCGTCTCCACAGATGAACCCCCGTGCGCCGGTATCACTAATTAAACTTTTCCTCATTCCCCTGCAGAGACCTCTACGTGATAGATCAGAGCCTTGTGCATCGACGGTATGATATCGGCCGGGGCACTACACTGCACCATGTTGGTCCTTCCCCCCGCCCGATCACGTTCACCTCAGCGCGATGCCGTCACCAGCCCCTATTGGCCGTTGAGCCGCAACGACGGCCACCACCCGAACAAGACAGTGACGATTCGCTCGAAGAGTTCGAGGAGAACTTCGACGATACCTTCTACCCCGGCTACACTGATTTAGAATTTATTGCCCCCGCCAACCCTTTCGCACAGCCGTTCTCATTTGCGGATATTTTTCCAGCCCCTGAAATTCTACCCCCCTCATTTGGCCCACCCATCCCAGCACATCTTTCCGTGCATTTAGCCTTTCCGCCACAACCCCCGGGGCGACACGGCTTTGGACCACCCCCACCATGATTTTATTGAAATAAATACAATTTATTTCTCACCGTTTATTGTTTCCGTGTTTTCCTTTCACATCCGCCAGCATTCCAAATCACACACGAATAATATTTTCCACCTATTCGTCGTTGCAACAACGCCCAAGACACAAGCTTAATACACGCACACAGGCCAATCTGACAGCGCCGGGGCCCCCAGCTGCTATTGCACGCGTATCAGTGCCCACCAAACTTACACACGATAAAGCCAGCGAACACCACAAGCTAAATACGCGCACACACAGACCACCAACTGCAATAACACACGAATAATTCCACCTATATTAATACGCGCACAGTCCAATCTGACAGCTCCAATATTGCACCGCAATTGCACGCGTATCCATCAGCGGTGCCGCAGCTAGCACTGACAATATCCACATCAGCGCCAGAACAAACGCGCACCACGAAAAATCCGGCCTTCCGTGCTGCAGCCAGCACTGACACATCGGTGCCAGAAGCTTATTACAAGCCCGCGCCTCGAAAAACATTTATCCGTCAAACCAATGCACATAAAATCCTGCAGCCTGACATTCGACACCACCATTTGCCAGTGAGACGTGAAAACCAGGCCACCAGGCGTAATCTAAACCGAGCGGTCCCCACCTCCACCACCGCACCGTTCTAGAAGCTTCTAGAAGGTTCTAGAACCTTCCCGCGCGTCATTATTTTAAACTCGCTGATCTCCAGGGGTGTCACTTCACTCTAAAATCTTTCCCACCTCCCGTGCACGTAATTAATACTAATAGGTCACTATTTACTATTTTTAGTCATTGTTAACGTTCTCCTCCGATAATTGCGCTACTCATTTGTTACTAATTAGTACTTAATTAATTAATTAATTAATTAATTACCCTAATTAGTACCTGATTAGCCACTAGAGGTCGTCATTCCCCCTATTTATTCCATCTTTATTCAGTAGATGGCGACACCCTCTTTCTCATGACCCCCATCAATCACTTTTTGACGTTGCTAGATCATTAGTAATAAAAAACGTAGGAATTCTACTTATAAAAAACGAAAAAGCCTTTGATCTTAGGTCACTTCCGGGGATGGCGAACCTCTTACCACTACTAGTATGGACATTTATGTGCCATTCATTCATTGCTGAATAATACGAATTATAGAAAACATGAGTTAAATAAGTATATACAATAGTTGTAACCATTGCATCTATCGATAGCATGGACAAATGTCGCTAAAAGCCTAATTAACGCCGTAATCAATTTAACCAAAAGACATCCTTAAAATAACTTGGTGTAAAGCCAGAAACACACGAAACAAATGAAACAACTAATGATATTTGTATAAACTTGCCCTGCTGACGTAATTCACTCTTCTGAAATACAAAAGTGAAACCGAAACTTATTGAAAACATTGCCCTGACCAATAAGAAATATTGATCTGATCAACAACTGTGCATGTCCATCAATGTCTTAGAATATGTTAATTATTTACCGTATTTAAACTAGTATTACTATACAGGGCAATTTAATGTATATAGTAGAGACACTTACATCGTTTTTATACACTGTATAATATACGAATCTACATACACGAAATTAAGTGACCTATCTCTTTGTAATGATCATTATCTTTGTGAATTACAGAGGACAACAAAATTAAGCTTAGCGACTATCTGGCGAGTGCAGCTGCTGCAGACCATGGTCCGGTGAGCGTCGTTTGCGACCACGCCCAGAAATACGTTGCTTCCCCAGGCTTCCGTCAGTTGGTAGGACGGTGTCCCGTCCAAGTTTTGTACGCTTCCATAAAACTGCAACTGTAACAAGAAAATATTGAACAACATAGAAGTCCAGTTGGCAAATGGCATGGGAGTCTATGATTGTTATGAGTCCAACTTTGTGTTATCTGTATGTAAACCACTCTTCTGAAATATTTGTCTATTTGTTTTTAACAAGTTAATACTTGCTGATATCTTGTCTGCAATGTCCCTTTATTGATGCTGCTTCGTGTCGTCTAGTTTTATATTTCTAAAGTGAGAAGAAAATGCTCGTATTTAATTTTTCTTAACAAATTCTAGTTGATCACCCCTTGATCATACTTTTCTCTGTCGTTGTTAAACTCTCAGTTATGGAATAAAACACTGTGTGGTTTTCTTAGTGAGGCAGATATTTATGTCACGTAAAAAGTTTGGTTGGACGTAGGATCTTAAATTGCACTTACAGGGGTTTACGGGACGCAAGATCCTGCGTCCTATACACATAGAAACAGTATCCGGACGCGTGAAAAATAATCGTTGCGATCCCGACTCCCATCCCGGGGCCGATCGCGCCAGTCGCTTGTCCAACAATCGAACAGATTTGATACCTCAGTGTGTTTATGCCATCATTCCACAGTGTTTCAGATATAAAGTACACTGTTATAAAATATTGATTTGAGGGCACTTTTGAGGCCCAAATAGCGCTCCGGTTTGGGTCAACATGCAATTTAACCGGTAAGTAACCCGCGACCGCAGTGGCGCACGCTGATTCAATCCGGAGCGAGCGCTATTCGGGACATTATATTCTTGAAACGATGTGGAATGGTGGAATAAACGTATTGAGATATAATATTTAGGCAAACAACTGTCATAATGCCGAAATCGGAGTGGGTCCGGATTCTCCATAACCTTTAACTGAGACGACTCTGTGTACGCCCACAAGCACGCAAGTAGTATCATATACTCTTATAAACCCACAACTTGACGGCATTTAACTGTAAAGAACAGACAATAGCGGTTATTATATAAAACCATAACGAGCAATGCAAAATTGACAAGAGAATATAACAAGTTACCTCTAATTCTTTGCTAATTGGCGGTGTTCGCGTGTGTAGGAAACTGTTGCTTATCGAGTGTGTTCAATTATTATTAGTAATTGATGCCATGAAAATATATACAAGATAAGGACTAGCAGTAATTCAAGGTAATACAACAGAATTGAATTGTGTAAGCTCGGGTATTTACCATTGAAAAGAAACACTTTGTTTACATGTCACTGATGTTTAACACCAGAACTACGCCTACATAAGCAAAGCATTTTGTTTTATCACGAAACTCCGCCGATACCTTGTGAACAATATGCACATATTCGACATCTTCGTTAGATCGACTAATGAAGTGTTCATGATACACGAGATATCCGCTAGAGTCGACTACAAAGCAGCTGTCAACAATGTTATCGTGTATCAGCATTATACGTATTGAAACAACGAGCTAAAATATTACCTTTGAGATGGCGTATGCTTACATACACGTGCTAGTGCAAATGAATAAATTACATGGTGCAAACAATCACAAATCATTACAAATGGGCATCATACACATATGGCAGTATTCATAACAAGTGAACTATGAGAAAATTGTTGTTGCTTCCGTTACACTAACCCTCACTTTTACCATTATCAAATCATCGGTGTGCGTCCGTGCGTGCGTACGTACATACGTGTACGTGTGCGTGTGTGCGTGCACGCGCGTGCCTGCGTGTGCTAATCTGCACAAATGTATAACCGTGTGTCATAAGTAGCCACATAATTTAAGAAGCAGTGATAGTGTTGGTGCTGTGTAGAGGCGTTGTTGGCGGCGGCAGAAGTAGTGGTTGTCAACTGTTGTCGCAGTCGTTGTCATTGTTGATCTACTTGTTATTGTTGACCTACCTGACCTGTCCTCAACCCTACCTGTATTGGTCGCCGGTGCAGACGGGAAACAGTTCTAGAATCAGGTTGTGAGGGCGGCAAAGCGTGAGGTCAATGCCCGTCACTCCCATCGGCACCCCGTGTCTCGGGCGACTCTTCCCGCCTCTGTCCATAGACACATAGAACAGTTCACATTATACCCTATAAATTGGAGGCGTTATGTACAGTGGCATTTTATTAAAATGGGGTCGACATAAGGCAGCGTTCGTATCGTCATGTTTTTCTGCTGTTTGCTGTTATAGTGTTGTTGATCGATATCTATAAAGCTATTATGTACTATCATTACATTAATATTTTGTGTGAAACGTTTTACTGTCTATCAAGTATATTGTAAACAAACTAATCAAGGGATTTATCAGACAGGATGGTTCAAAATCTTTTGCGTATTTCGCAGTCAGTGTACCTTTCAAAAAAAAAAGTAAATTGACTGCAAAATACCTAGAAAGAATACCGATGTCACCACAGCTCAGCCAATTTCCAGAGGACGGCTGATTAACTTTCACTTAATCAAAACAGTCACCCCCACCTACCGGAACACGCACAGATCGTACATACATATCCCTTACGCCAATAACTGTCTCACAAACTGCCGCGAACCCATAAGATCACCTTCTGTCGGGCGACCTGACTTCCGTTACATCACATGGTGATGCTTACAGAGAACAATACGAGCGAGAAAACAGGAGGGTTGCAATGAGTGGGGGAACAATGTGTGAAAGTGTGACAGATAAATTATAGGAAGGAGCCACCCAACCAGTCCCCCACCCAGTGGAGATCCATACCGTGTTCACACCAACGTTTTCGCAAGGGTGTGAACGATCTGGTTGTTCGACGCCGACCTGTGGGGAGTCGGTAAAACGATTGAGTCGCCGTGAGCGATCGCCTTCTGATACCTGCAACAAACCAATGTTGCCATCGATCGTCGGCAGATATCGTATACCCGATCAACATCGCAAACGTTTTAACCAAATGGGATGAATTCATTGTTTAGGTTTTAGACATATCACCTTGCTGTTGGTGGCTGTATTGTAGCGCGTCTTTTGTTCTTTGTGAAATGTGTAAGGCAGTGCTTTTAAACTTGCGCCCATTAATCATCAGTAGACTTACATCCTGGTGGAAATACCTGAAAATGACGTAATTTGTTCAGAGAAAACAAGCTTCTAAACCAGAGGTTAGATATATCCCTCCCTCAATTCTCTCGGTGCGTTGAACCTAACGACAATCGAAGTTGATTCGCGAACAGTCAGCGACTGTACAGTTCCATAACTTGGAAGCTCGAAAGCCTCGAATGCATTCCGAAGGCATCCAAACGCTCTATTCACTTTAATAAAAACAGCTCTAAATTGAAATCACATACGTTATACAGCCCGCACTAGGGATTCCTGATAGCAAAGTTCGTTGCATTTCTGAAGTGGCTGTAGCCACTTTCAAATCAAACATATCAAAGTATAGTGATATGATCGAACAGCTTGCGGTGGACGTAGCCCGGGAACTGCCGGAATACACCGTTGTACATGCCAACGTAGCGAAGCAACTTGGCCGGGTGTTCGTCCTCCATCCAAAATTCTTCAATCTTCTCCGTCATCGCCACCATTTCTCGCACGCCTTTCTGCAAATCGCCCGTGGTTACATCAGTACATTGGATTAAGACACGCGATTTGTGGAAAGAAACGGCAAATATTCTGATCGTTTCAGTAATACATAAGATACATTTTAAAATGAGTGTATCGTGGACACAATTCGTTGGTACATATTCGTTAAGCGATGAGCCTAGCAAACGAGACACTACGAGTCGCCTCTTTCTGTCTGAAGCCATAGCCTAGCCAGATCACAGATCTGTACACTTAGTGTACCCTACATCAGTGCATATTGTATTTGTTCATCTTAAAGCACCGGAGACGGGGGCGAACACTTCTACCAGCATCGGGTATGTGCAAGGGAAGAACGGCTCTCACTTTGAACAAAGCTAACGTAACGTTCGCTCCACACATGTAGTTCTCATAGCGGCGTACAGTGGCAGCATCTTCTGGCTGGTTGAAATAGTGGTACGGATCCTTGAAGGCGGCCTCGGTAAACATCACCACGGAACTAATTGAAACGCATGGAAGGCACGCAAACTATTAATGGTAGACACGATAGCAGTACCATATTTGGGAGAACCGGATCGCTATCACCTTTTGGCTCCTATATGCAGTAGGTACACCGATAGCCCTACTATTCTGCTGTTGACACCTTTATCAAAACCACGTTCCCAGGTCTCATCAACACTATGCGACATCAACTAAATACTAACGGTGATGTTTATAATTATATCAATGGAACCGTCTTTTTAACAAATGAAGGAAGCTCTCTTCTAACCTGTTGTTGAGATTCCGTTGTTGTACTCGCACAGCGGCACCTGGTGACGAAGGTCGAGGCGATGGTAGACGAAACGCCGCGAGACGGCGCGAGTATATGGCCACGTCTGTCGGTTGCCGTTGGTGAAGACGATACACTGTGAGAAATTGGTACCGGCGATCTACGATATACACACGGCGGCTTGTAACAATTGCCACTCTAAAAACAGCTATAACAACATAAGGGTATACATGCTGCACTAATAGTATTAGTTGTAATAATGCTAATGCTAATAATATACCTTCCAAATGTCCCGCAATTTCGGGGAGTCTCCTTGATTTTGGTTGTATCTTCCAGTCTTCCGGAATTTAGGTAAAACTCCGAAGCTTTCGCTTAGTCTCGAACAGCACCCTCCCCGTCTTTTCCCGGTGTCAAGATCCGAGACAGCGCGACAGGGGAAAGAAGCGTGCTGAACCGCTGAAGAATCTCCCGGAATTATTAAAAGTCGGCAGGTATGTAACAATGCTACTACTAATAATAATACCAAAACATAATATAAAATACTTTACTTGTAAGGAAAGCACTACTTTCACCTTCTGCAATCATCATTTGTCATAATTGTCACTGTCAACATTTGCCCTATCATTTCCGTAAGTGTTACTACATTACAGTCGATCCCAGCGTAACCCCTGTGGATCGTTTCAATAACATTAGCCTGATTTTGTACTTTTAAATCGACTTCGCGTCTTCACGGTGATCTTATCTACTGAAAACTGTCAACTGTCAACGCCAGGACGCGTCTGTTTATTTTTGTTGGTGTGTCACGGAAAACAAACAGTGCCGTCGGTGATTCGGCGGCGGCACTTTGCATTTTGAAATACCTCCTTAAACTTAACAACTCATTTTGTTCAATGTTTTATTTTCCTTATGAGCCCATTGTCTTTGTGAATCGGTCCCCGGATCACAAGAAACCACGTTTGTCCACTCGGGTGTAGACTGACCGGTCTCCAGATGTACGTGGTCACGACCAGTGACATCAGGATGCCGTCATGACGCGGGTCACCACCGCTCGTGACGAGTTCGCGGAAAAAATGGTATCGGCCACTGCCGCCCATGGAGCAAAATATGAATAACGTCATCGGTGATGTTGTCTCTTCTGTGGTTAATGTTGTAACGTCCGCCTCTGTCGTCACCGCCCCACCACCCTTAACCGCATCGCCTCTGTCACCGCCCCACCGCCTACGTCATCACCTCACCGCCTCTGTCATCGCCCCACCGCCTCTGTCACCACGACACCACCTGTGTCTTCACCCTACCGCCTCTATCACCACCCCGCCCCCTCTGTCACCGCCCCACTGCCTCTGTCTTCACTCTGCCGCCTCTTTGTCATCTCCTCACCACGTGTGTTACCACCACACCGCCTCTGTCACCACCCCACCGTCTCTGTCACAACCTCAACGCCTTTGTGATCACTCTACCGGCTCTATCTTAACCCACCGTCTCTTTCACCTCTCCACCGCCTCTGTCATCACCCCACCGCCTCTGTCATTACTCCACCGCCTCTGTCATCACCCCACCGCCTCTGTCATCACTCTACCGGCTCTGTCTCACCCGACCGTCTCTTTCTCCACTCCACCACCTCTGTCATCACCCCACCACCTCTGTCATCACTCCACCGCCTCTGTCACAACCCCACTGCCTCTGTCTTCACTCTACCGCCTCTTTGACATCACCTCACCACGTCTGTCACCACCACACCGCCTCTGTCACCACAACCCAACGCCTTTGTCACAACGCCGCCGTCTCTTTCACCATTCCACCGCCTCTGCCATCACTCCACCGCCTCTGTCATCTCTCCACTGACTCTGTCACAACCCCACCGCCATTTCCACCACTCCACCGCCTCTATCGTCACCCCACCGTTTCTGTCATTTCTCCACCGCCTCTGTCATCACCCCGCCGCCTCTGTTATCACTCCACCGCCTCTGTCACCGCCCAACCGCATTTTCGTTACCCCCCCTTCCCCCATCGCTGCCGACATAACGACAATAAAACCAATTTAATTGTGACATTTGTTCTACTCATCAAAACACATGCGACGTGGGCATTTAGCTGATTTCGTAGTTGGTAATACCAGTTCATAACACCCCGTAGAATACAAGAACGTTGGTAATGTCAGTCCCGACATTTCGCAGAGCAGTTCTTCAGTTTCCGTTGTAATCTTTGAAACAAAAATAAACAAAAGGCAACGTTTTGGTATTATTCATCTAAAAGAGTTAATACAACCTAACCATTTGAAACCACAGATACAATAAAATATGTCAAGTTAGTTTTAACTCAGAATGTGGTCTCAATTGGAAGATTTCAATAAACTGTCTAATATCCTGGAGGCTGACATTTTACTCATGACGCAGAACTTTAACCAATAAACGCCGAGCTGTGGTGTATTTTAGGACGCGCCATGTTCTTTGTTGCTTGATTTATGTATGAATGGTCCGTGCATATGCAGTCTTTTCCTTTATCGTTAGTAAATTTCAAAACGAAAAACGAAAAAACAAACAATGTTCGTTTTTCGTTTTCAAATTTGAAGTAACAAAAACGAAAAACGAATACAATTTACTATATAAAACAAACAGTTTTTTGTTTTCAGTGTATCAGAACGGAAAATGAAATAAATACGACCTCAGCGCTTGTTACCCAAGAAATTGCATAGTGGATGTTTGTATTTAGTGCCGTGTGAATTAGTTTTGTTGCGTTTGTCCAATAAAAAATCTATGAATCATCATAAACAACCTGCCTGCCTGCCTGCCTGCCTGCCTGCCTGCCTGCCTGCCTGCCTGCCTGCCTGCCTGCCTGCCTGCCTGCCTGCCTGCCTGCCTGCCTGGCAAGCAGATGCACACGCGCACGCTCAGGCGCACGTACGCACGCACGGACAGACGCACAGACTCATGGGCGTGCGCACACGCCGCACACAGGCGCACTCACTCGCACACGCACACGCTCACACACACACACATACACACACAAACACACACACACACACACACACACACACACATACTATACGGCGCCGTGTATCTTTTCACTTTCGCTATCTCTCGCTGGTCGGCAGCGATGGTCAATAACACGCAACATTGGCAATTCAACATTAACTCGTACAGTGACGTATTCAGCGACCTTGGCTAGGTGAAGTCAACCAGGAGTCGTGCAGGAGGAACTGAGAAACTTCTCTTCAAGTCTTCAGATCTTGTTTAATGTGAATGTTTCGGGGTGAAAATCATGTTATGTTTATGCTGCAGGTTTACATGGAGACAGTCTGTTCCGCTACACGTGTGAACGTGGGAAATGCTAACTTGTTGAACATCAAATGGTAATGCAGTTAACCCAACCCGACTTGGCAATATTGCCAATAACCTTACGAGGATCAAGTTATATTATATTATATTATTTTAAATGTAGGTTCATGAAAACACATTGGCTTGTCGATATGTTAAAATGAATACAGCTCAGTTGTTATTGATTTGCCTTGATGTTAATGATAGTCAGTACCAATTACAAAAATGTGTCAATAACCATCATTCACATCTCAATGCATGCCATTCACATAGCGACAACTGTCGCCCTTCTTTCAATAATACCTACCAATGATCTACCAATCAACGACAGTTCAATCGCGCATTCAAATGCAACCCTGAAAGTTGTGCATGGAGGCACGGCGGCACGGCGGCGCGGCGGCACGGCGGCACGGCGGCACGGCGGCACGGCGGCACGGCGGCACGGCGGCACGGCGGCACGGCGGCACGGCGGCACGGCGGCACGGCGGCACGGCGGCACGGCGACACGGCGACACGCCGACACGGCGACACGGCGACACGGCGACACGGCGACACGGCGACACGGCGACACGGCGACACGGCGACACGGCGACACGGCGGCACGGTGTCTCCCCAAGTTTAGTAATGCATTCAGAATGCATATCTCATGAACAATAATTTAATATTTCTAAACCGATGCAGGGGTTTATAATATCACAAACTGCGAGAGCCCAAAGGTGGTAGGGCCTATTACATTTTTTGCCAAAACCCACCAAGTCTGAGCCATTAAGTCTGCCTGTGTTTGCACGCACGCATGCACGCATGCACGCACGAACGTATGAGCGCAAATGTGTGTAACACGGTCGACCGGAGATGTGCCGATGTTTACGTATAGTAGCCTCTTGCCAAGCACATGCCTGCGAGTACTGCGTATGCACAGTGAACAACTTGGCCTGCCCCTTTTACCTCCAACTGTATTGCCGTATCAAAAGTAGCCTAGTTTTACTTTCTTTGTTTTCCAGTTATTTATTACTAATCATTACAATACTATTGTTAACACGTTTAATAGTTAAGTAGGTGTATTGTTAGTAATGACATTATTGTTATAATATTTATTATTTAAGATTAAGTTTGTTTTATCATAGATGGTTTCGCTACAAGCCATTCCGGGTTTCTTAGGAGTCTCTAAGTTGCACTACAATCCTATTTTCAATCTGTATTACTTTGTCTTGTATCTTGTAACTAAAATAAACTTATTATTATGATTACTCCCGTTACACGGAACCTGTTTTTAATCACTTTGACTGATGCCCTCTCACAGTCGAACGGGTTTACGATGGTGAGGAGTGTAAAGAACTTACGATACAACCTTGGTTCGTACTACAACTTGTTTATTGACCACGGCTGATCAAGCACGCCCGTCGTGACGACACAATTCGTTAGTCGCACAGGACTAGGTGAGGAGAGACATAGCAGTTACATCTTAGACGACATTTCACAAGACATTTTCATGACAAGTAATACAACATTTTATAAAAATATCGGTGTGTAAAATACGACTATGAAACATTTAAACGTAATCTTGAGAGTCATGATTATAATGGAGCGCGGTGGCGTAGAGCTTAGGACTTCGGACTCTCAATCGAGAGACTCCGGGTTAGAACCCTCTTGCTGCCGCTTCGAACCTTGGGTAAATTCTTTCTGGCTACAGACAGTGGTGGAAGTTTGCGTACATAATCTAATAAGCGGGTTTCGTAAGTCGATAAGATGTTCGACACCTGCCTATACAGAAACCGATGTACATTGGAACCTCACTATTAAGGTCACCTTCGGGGCTGGACAAAGGTGACCTGAATATCGAGGTAACCTTATTAGCGAGACTAATTTCGTTTTATTGCTATTGAAATAATATGGGGAAGCACTAGGGTGACCTTAATTGGGAGGTGACTCTATTACACCTGTGTGACAGTGACAAGCTGGTGATCGGTCCTGTGTAACCCAGACGAAGATTGCATTGTCAAATTGCCAAGCGTGACCCAGGAATACCTGCATTGGTTACGGACCAGCAGACACATTCGTCTCAACCATGCTGCGTGGAGATCTGCCTGTGATGCGGGGGTGGCACTCCATCGACCCAACCATCGTGGTTGCCGAGGGGACACCCACAAACAACGACCCATACGTGTACGTCTTTCAGTGCGGCCAACTATTCCAGCCAAGCCTACTGACACCAGACTTGGGACATTTACCAGACAGGACATTAAGACTATCATTCCTATTCCATTCGACAAGACTCATCCGGTTACCAGGATTGCTGTATCCGCCATGTCGCCTTCCAGTAACACGGGTGCAGTCAGCCGTATCTCGGTACCGGTCACATTGGGCATTGTTAACGATCGTTCAATTCGCAACAAGACTGACGTATTCACTGATTACGTGACCGAGGTGAATATGGGTCTTGTAGCCACCACAGAGACATGGCTAAGCACTGGAGAAAAATACAATAAAACTATAAAAGACCTGACGCCCGCCGGATATAAGTTTGTGCATTCTTCCTCGGAAATATCACCGCGGTGGTGGTATCGGCCTTATTTATCGACCGAGTTTCAAAATGGTTGTTAACCGACGTGATGATATGAAATCATTCGAGTTCATGGATGTTGATGTTTCATCACCGGGAAACTCCATGAAACTTGGAATCATTTAAAGTCCACCTCCGTCGAAAAAGAATAAACGTTCGTACGATGACTTTCTCTTTGAATTTGCTGGTTTCGTCGAACATTACGCCCTAATGACCACCCGTTTTGCGATTGTTGGTGATTTCAACATCCACTGGGACGAGCCATCTGAGAACAGTCTGACACGTTTCGTCGACTTGTTCGAGTCACTCAACATCATTCAACATGTTCAAGTTCCAACACACATCGACGGTCACACCATTGATCTGACCTTCACTCTATGAGGACATCGCGGCATAACTTCAACAAAAACATTGTTGCTGCTGTCTGATCACCTGTGAGTGGAATGTGTCGTTGATATGGAGAAACCGGTCGTTCTACGGAAAACGATCGCATACCGAATGTATAAAAACATTGACAAGGCTGCCTTTCGTAATGACATCGCATCGTCGCTTCTGGCCTAAATTCCGTCTGTCATACAAACGACGACTTAACTTGCAGATCACTATAATATGGTTTTGGCCAAACTTATCGAGAAGCACGCACCTCTACAGATGTGTCGTATCGCTGATCGTCCACTCGTACCTTGGTACAACGAAAAGGTGATCAAAGCCAAGCAAATACGATGACTGTGTGAACGGAAATGGCGCCACACATCACTACAAGTGCATCGCGAAATGTATAAGACACATTGCGTACAGGTAAATAGGACAATTAAAGAAGCCAAGTCTGACTAGATTTAACAAGATTTAACAAGATTGCCATCCAGAGAATTAACTCTAGATGGCAGGTGGACAAGGAAGCCCTTTGGCTTATCGAGAGTCCAACCCTTTTATCTACATATATCCAGCCCTTCTGAGGTATGTGTCGATTTTATTTTTAAACATATTCACACTACTAGCACCCACACAATCATCAGATAATCTGTTCCATTCATTCACAGTCCTTTGTGAAAATGAGAACTTTCTCACGTCTAATCTACACTGCTCCTTTACTAATGTAACTTCATGTCCTCTAGTCTTTCTATCTTTCTTAACTGAAAAAAACATATTTCTATCAATATTTTCATAACCATTCAATATTTTAAACACTTCTATCTGATCTCCTCTCAATCTCCTGGTCTCTAGTGTTGTTAAACCACATTCTTTTAGGCGTTTTTCATAACTAAGATCCCTCAGTTTTTGTATCATTTTAGTCGCTCTCCTCTGTACTCTTTCTAGCATATCTATGTCCTTCTTGCGGTATGGCCTCCACGCTTGTATACAATATTCTAAATGAGGCCTAACTATTGTTTTGTACAGCGGTATTATTAGTTCTTTTTCTTTATATGCTATATTTCGCCTAATCAATCCAAGGATTTGATTTCCTTTTGAAGCTGCAATTCCACACTGCTCTGAAACCTTCATGTCAGCACTAATTGTCAGCCCTAAGTCTTTTTTCTTTTACAGTAGTACTTTAGTACAGTTCCCCCCATTGTATATTCTACATATTCGTTCCCATGTCCTGTGTGGAGGCATTTACATTTCCCAAAATTGAACAACATTTGCCACTTTTCAGACCATTTGATCAACCTGTCAAGATCATCTTGTAAATGCTGTCTATCCCCATCACTTTTAATCCTTCTAAACACTTTTGTATCATCTGCAAATTTCAACACCTTGCTAGCTATATCATCGTCCAAATCGTTTATATATATTAAGAATAATATAGGTCCCAGTACTGATCCCTGTGGAACCCCACTCAAAACTGATTTCCAGTTTGAAGCCTCCCCATCAACAACTACCTGTTGTCTTCTGTCAATCAGCCATTTTTCTATCCAGTTAATTATACCATTTCCTATGCCATGGGCTTTTAGTTTAAGCAGTAATCTCTGATGTGGCACTTTGTCGAAAGCTTTTTGAAAATCTAAGTAGATGATATCTACTGGTGATCCATCATCTACCCACTTAGTGATATCTTCCAAAAAACATAACATATTTGTTAAGCATGACCTCGCTTTTAGAAACCCATGTTGAGATGTGTTTATCAAGTTATGTTTAACAAGAAAATCCACCATGTGATCTTTAATTAGTTTTCTAATAATTTACAAATCACTGATGTTAAACTCACTGGTCTATAGTTCTTTGACTTGTTTCTCGAACCTTTTTTAAATAACGGTATAATGTTTGCTTCTTTCCATTCTAAAGGAACCACTCCCTCTTCTAATGACAAGTTGAAAACTGTTGCAAGCGGTATGCTAATTTGTTCTACAATTTCCACTAGTAGTTTGGGTGGAATACCATCCACTCCAGGTGATTTATTTTCCTTCATAGCCCTAATTTTCTTAGCTACCATTTCTGGGGTTACAATTAACTGTCTTAAATAGTCTGATTCTGCCCCCTTGAACTTAGCCTCTGGTACTGGCAGTGAACTAGTGTCTTCTCTGGTAAACACTGAACTAAAATACTCATTTAGGTCTTCTGCCATTAAGAATCCTTCTGATATTATATTTCCAGCACTATCTTCTAGAGGACCGACCTTATCCTGAACTTTCTGTTTGCTTCGAACATACGCATAAAAACTCTTGCTGTCATGTTTTATATTACAAGCTAATTTATGTTCATAGCTTCTCTTTGAATTTCTAATTTCAGCTGTAGCTTGGTTTAGTGCTTCTTTATAAATGTTGTAGTCTTCGTCATTGCCAGTACGTCTATAAGACTTCCACATAATTTGTTTATACTTAATTTTTCTAATGGCTTCTTTCGATAAGTATTTCTTTCTGGTCCGTTTCCCTTGTTTTTTGAAGGGAACAAATTTATCTACGATGCACTCTATTTCATTCTTTAAGATATTCCAGCATTCTGTTGCCGTCTTATTCTTCAGTGTATTATTCCAGTCTATCTTTGCTAAATATTTCCTCATTTCCTTATATCTTCCTTTGTGGAAATTTCTCCTCAACTGCTTTTTATTATTTCTTTCTGATTTTACTTTGATGGTAAAATGTATCTGGTTGTGATCACTACTTCCCAGAGGCTCACATAATTTAACATTGTCAACTAATTCATTCTGTGAGGACAAAACTAAGTCTAACACATTCTCTCCCCTGGTTGGTTCTAGCACATGTTGAGAAAGGAAACTATCTTGTACTAAAACTAAAAACTTGTGGTCCTCACTACCCATACTCTGTAGAGATTTCCATTTTATATGCCCATGGTTAAAATCCCCCATAATAACACAGTCCCGTTTGCTCACTTCCCTTATAGCGTTTTGTATTTTTCATTCTCTTCTATGCTTATGTTTGGACTTCGATAAACTAATCCAACCGTTAACGTTGAGTTTCCTGTAACTATGTTACACCAAACAGCTTCTTCGCAATCTGCTTCTCTGTCTAATTTTATTTCATAAACCTGGATAGATTCTTTAATATATAAAATAACTCCACCTCCCCTTCTTCCTATTCTATCTTTCCTAAACATTACATATCCTGTCAGTCCCAATTCGGCATCTGATATATCGGTGGTTGCCCATGATTCGGTTATACCTATTATGTGAGGGTCAATATCTTCTACCATAATGTTTAGTTCATTTCTTTTGTTTACTATACTCCTTGCATTTAAACAAACACATTTATACCCAGCTTCAGAACAGTTTTCCAGACTGTTCTTTGCTGAATTATTTTTGCTGCCTTTATCTATGCCTCCAGTTTCAGGCTTCTCTGCGAGTCCCCCCTGCGAATTTAGTTTAAATAGATGCAACCTGTCCCACTGTCAACATATCGCAGCAGATTCTCTGAGAATACTGCTGCCCCCTTTCCACTTAGATGGAGGCCATCTCTCATGTACATATCTTCTCTCCCAACAAAGTACCCCCATAAATCTATGAATCCCACGCCCTCTTCCTCACACATCTGCTCAACTAGTGCGTTGATCGCCATCCTCTTACAATTTCTGTATCTTGCCCCCCTTCCTCCCATTACTGGCAAAATTCCTGAGAGAATAACCTGTTCCACTCTTGTCTTCTTTAGCTTCCTCACTAGATGTCTGTACTTCTGAACTATACCAGTTGTTCCCTCCTTGTCTGCATTGTTTGTCCCAACGTGTACTAGTATAGACCCTCCCTTGCCATGCCCCAATACCTTCTCTACCCTTTCGGTCACATGCTCTATCCTAGCCCCCGGTAGACATACAACAACGTCCTTCCCCTCGCATATAGTCTTGTCTGTTTTTCTCAGAATTGAATCGCCCATAAACACTCTCTCTTTTCTCTTTGCCCCCTCAATCACTGCCTCGGAGTAGCTCCTCCGGTTTGCATATGTCTGGTTGTTGTCTTTTCCTCTTGTCATCTTCTCTCCTGTCACATTCTCTTCCATTCCCTTCTTTCCTGTCGCGTTTTCTCTTGTCCCCTTTCCTCCTGTCATCTTCTCTTCTAGCACATTTACTCTCACTTCCTTTCGTCCCTTCTTCTTTCCTCCCATCACATTTTCTTTCTACTATGCTTCTGAGATAGAACAGCACGGGAGTGACATCAGGCGACTGTATCGTGTGCTAAACGGACTGCTGCTGAAGAAAGTCCCAATATCTACCAGCTAACGATAACATCCAAGATCTCGCAACAAGTTTCTCGAACTTCTTCTCTGCGAAAATCGAGACGATTCGTGTGTCGCTACATACCCACTCTACACTCACGTCCACCACGACCACAGACCGCCATCCAGCACCCTGTGTGTCACAACTTCACTCACTTCCGACTGCGACTGCATCAGACATCCGCAGTCTGCTCAATAAGTCACCAACAACATCGTGCGCGCTCGATCCCCTACCAACATGGCTGCTGAAAGAAGTCAGTGACAACTAAGAACCGTTCCTGACACAACTCGTCAACTCATCTATAGCATCTGGTGTTGTTCCACGCTGCCTGATACATGCCAACGTCACCCCTGTGGTTAAGAAGGCAAATCTCGATCAGGACAATATGGACAGTTATAGACCAATATCAAACCTGGCTTTTGTGTCAAAGCTACTCGAAATTTACGTTGCTCCCTGTCTGATCGACTGATAACAATCTTCTTGAACAATACCAAACAG
The DNA here is from genome assembly GCA_020002185.1 of Paraescarpia echinospica. Taxonomy (NCBI): domain Eukaryota; kingdom Metazoa; phylum Annelida; class Polychaeta; order Sabellida; family Siboglinidae; genus Paraescarpia; species Paraescarpia echinospica. The sequence goes on from JAHLWY010000549.1 coordinate 21,255, forward strand.
CCTACAAATCGCATCATTCTACGGAAACTGCGCTAGTTCTGGTACAGAATGACATCCTCGAGGCGCTAGACCGGCGGTATGGAGTCATCCTGGTGCTACTTGACATGTCGGCCGCCTTCGACACAGTTGACCATGAAATTCTGCTCAGCAGATTAGAACAACATTTCGGAATGGCTGGTTCCGTGCTGGCATGGATGCGATCATATTAAACCGACAGGTCGCAGTCAGTAAATATATCAGGTGGCGCTTCCAGCAAAACCAGCGTCGTTTGTGGCGTCTCTCAAGGATCGGTGCTGGGGCCTCTGTTGTTTTCTGCGTACGCAGCGCCTATCGGTTATAACATCAGAAGACACAACCTGGGCTTCCACCTCTACGTGGACGATACCCAGCTATACATCAAATTTGAGATGTCCGAAACCAACAGAATGTTGTCTCTACGCCGATCTGACCACTGCATCAACAACGTCCACGTGTGGACGGTTGATAATCGACTAAAGATGAATTATAACAAAACGGTCGCACTTGTGCTAGCATCACGAAACAATCAAGCGAAACACAACATCACCGTGATTAAAATTGGCGACTGCGATATAACACCAAGTCCTATTGCCAGAAACATCGGCGTTATATTCGACTCGGAAATGTCGATGGTCAGTCATATAAAGCACACGTGCTGCGTAGCCTACTATCATATGAGGAACATTGCGTCGATCCGATCTAACAGTGAAAGCCGCAGTCCTTCTTATGTATTCTCTTGTTATATCGAGAATTGACTATGCGAAGTGTCTGCTATATGACATCCCCGACTGCCTAATCAACAAGCTGCAAAGAATACAAATTGCTGCTGCTCGGCTGGTGGTCCGCTGCCACAGATGAGACTATATCACATCAGTGCTCAAGAAACTGTACTGGCTTCCCGTGAAACAACGCATTCATTACGCAATTCTGCTACTGACGTTTCGTGCTCAACACGGACTGGCACAAGCTTACAACACCGACCTACTCCACAAACAAAGAGCAACTCGAGCGTTTCGTTCAACTACAAACAATGACTTGTACGTGCCACCATATCGCAGCCGATACGGCGACAGAACGTTCTCGGTATCTGCTCCACGACTGTGGAATTCACTTCGAAGCGAAATGAAGACAACCTGTTGCCTTGTGACTTTCAAAAGTCTCTTGATAACCCTTCTTTTCCGGGTTGCTTACACAATGTGGGCGCCACCAATCAGTTTAGTCAGTTTATTTATTTTTTTATTATTTATTATTTTGTACATGTTTTTAAACTAATGTTATATATAATCTTTACTGATTTATTATCAATATACCTTTAATTGAATTTTAACGATCATCTTTAGCTGTAATTTATTTTATTTTATTTTAACTAATTTAATATTATTAATTTTACGTAGCTAAATAATGTTCTGCATATATATATACATATATATATATATATATATCTGTATAATTATGTATTCTAAGCGCCTCCGTGTGGACTTATCTAGATATATGACGCTATATAAATGTTCTTCTTCTTCTTATTATTATTATTATTTGTTATTATTACCGCGGTGACCGTAAAGCGAGAATCAATTGTACAGGTCAGTGTCAGTACCAGGTCTGACAATCGCCGAGAGTCTACCCGTCTTCTGGCCGCCGGGAGAGTTGCGAGGTGTCGCCGCTATCGGTCTCAGTATGGACGAGTTAGTCACTAGCGTAGGTGAGTAAAAAACAAGTACGTGCCATTTGTGGAGCTCAATAGCGCAGTGGATAGCGCATCCCACTCTCGACTGAGAGAACCCGGGTTCAAATATTGTGCTGCCGTGTCGAACCTTCGGCAATTTCGTTCACTCTGCGTTACTACAATTCATACAGTTGTATGTGAAGAATAATTGTACACAAATATCCACCACTGTCTATAGCAAGGTACTCATTCATACAAATTAATGAATTGGAGCAACGTAGAGTGAACGAATAATAATTGCAGCGTGAATGGATGCTACCTAGAGAAGTCGAGATGGTGTTCGATCGAAGCAGTTCTGAGCACTAGATACTGCGCTGTATAAGATCTTACCTTATTTTATCAGCTCAGTGCTAAACAGGGAGTTGTAACTATGGGTATTTACGTTCAGATACACAGACAGCGGCATGAATACTAACGCACGACATATCGAGGATTTGTGCTTGCTATAGACGTGATATACCTGATCAACACACACACACACACACGCACACACACACACACACACACACACACACACACACACACACACACACACACACACACACACACACACACACACACACACACACACACACATATCATGTATATGATGCATGCTTCTGACCGGTACATTCCATGATCGTGTTATTGCTGATGTAATTGAAACATTTAATGTTCTCGAGGCGACGGAGGCTCTTCATGGCGAAACCATAGATTTTCTTGGCCTATTGAATGGTCAGTTGCCAAATCTCAGAGGCATATGACAAAATGACAGTCAACTTGCCATGTCGATGATGCAGACGAGCTTTTAGGAGGCGAGACGAAATGGGCTCCCAATTAATGAGGGCATCGTATGACTTCAGATTGAGGGCTAAGGCGACACCCCGAGAACGACAGTCAGGGCCAGACCAGAGGAAGGTGTAGCCATCGATTGTTTGCTCGCCAATCAAAGGCCAGTGAGTTTCAGTGAGGCCAGCAAGTGTAATGTTGTACTTCTTTAGTTCTCTTGATAGGAGAGAGGTTGTGCCTGGAGTGTTGAGTGTCAACACATTCCACGTAGCTATTCGAGTGTGTTTGCGTAGGTCAATATCATGTCCGTACTCATGTCCATTGGCGGTTCGAGGTCGATTCCGTAGACTGTCCGATCGTTAAAAAATTTAAATGTCTTGTGTAACCAAGGGTGCTTATACTGGGTTGGTCTAGCTCCACACATGCATTTCACCAGGATGCCGAGTTAGGGCATCGCTGGCTAAGGTGAGATAAGGTTAGCAGTACATAGGCGGGTCATCATAGACCAGGTGATGACCGTTACAAGGCCCACGCATGTCCATGTATATATACACTTTAAATATATAAATGACTCAATGCTGGTTACCCTGCCGTACAAGATCAAAAATTAAACATAAGTCGGTGAAATTACTAACTGAAAATGCTAACCGAGGTGTTCTTCATAGACTGCTCTAGCGCCTTCGAGGCAGGGCCAGTGGCATTACGCCTTCGTCATCGACGTTCGCGGGCCTCGCGGCATGACGTTGCACCGTCCTCTCCTGCCGTGCCGCCTAGGGGCGTCGGGCGACCGGCTGCTGATATCACAGACCTGGAGATGACGAACGCAGCGAAGCGTGTGATTGATTCGACGAAGAGGTAACTACGTTGTGATTGACAGTAACAATAATGCATTTTATTCTGTGTATTTATACCCATACAGGGTGGTTCTTTCAGTATAACTGATAGGTACAAGTAAATAGTATACATTATGTGAATACAATACCAATACAAGTATACCTATGAGAGTAGTGAAATTAATTGAAAGTAACAATCGCTGGTACCAAATGGAGGGATTATTTTGTTGAAACATACACACATTATGAATTATTTGCTCCCCGTACGTTGTTGTATTCTACGGTTGTGAACTGGTATTACCAACTACAAAATCAGTTAAATGTCCACATCGTATGCGTTATAATGATTAGAACAAATGTCAAAATTAAGTGTGTTTTATTGTCGTTATGTCGGTAACGGTTGGGGAAGGGGCGGTAAGGTAAAGGCTGTTGGGCGGTGACACAGGCGGTGGAATTATAACAGAGGCCGTTGGGTGATGACAGAGGTGGTGGACTAATGTCAGAGGCGTTAGGGTGATGACAGAGGCAGAAGGGTGATGACAGAGAGGCGGTGGAGTGTTGACAGAGACCGTGCAGTGGTGACAGAGGCGGTGGGGTTAATAACAGAGGGGACTGGGTGATGACAGAGGCGGTAGAGTGGTAAAAGAGACGGTGGGGTAAGGCAGATGCGATGGAGTGATGATATAGGCGGTGGGTGATGATAGAGGCGGTGGGGAGGTAACAGACCCGGTGTGGTGGCGCCAGATGTGGTGGGGCGATAACAGAGAGGTGATGCAGTGGTGAAAGAGGCGTTAGGGTGAAGACAGAGGCGGTTGGGCGGTGATAGAGGCGGTGGGGTGGTGACAGATGCGGTAGGGTGAAGACAGAGGCGATGGGGCGATGGCAGAGGTGGTGGGGTGGTGACAGAGGCGTTATGGTGAAGGGAGAGTTGGTGGGGCGATGACAGAGGCGGTGGGGTTGTGACAGAGGTGGTGGGGCGACGACAGAGGAGGTGGTGTGATGACTGAGGCGGTGGGGTGAAGACAGGGGCGGTGGGGTAATAACAGAGGCGACTGGGTGATGACAGAGGCGGTAGAGTGGTAAAAGAGACGGTGGGGTAAGACAGATGCGATGGAGTGATGACAGAGGCGGTGGGTGATGACAGAGACGGTGGGGAGGTAACAGACCCGGTGTGGTGGTGCCAGATGTGTTGGGCGATAACAGAGAGGTGGTGCAGTGGTGAAAGAGGCGTTAGGGTGAAGACAGAGGCGGTTGGGCGGTGATAGAGGCGGTGGGGTGGTGACAGATGCAGTAGGGTGAAGACAGAGGCGATGGGACGATGGCAGAGGTGGTGGGGTGGTGACAGAGGCGTTATGATGAAGGAAGAGTTGGTGGGGCGATGACAGAGGCGGTGGGGTTGTGACAGAGGTGGTGGGGCGACGACAGAGGAGGTGGTGCGATGACTGAGGCGGTGGGGTGAAGACAGGGGCGGTGAGGCGGTAACAGAGCCGATGGGGTGAAGACAGAGGCGATGGGGATAAAGGTAGAGGGGCGGTGATGACAGAAGCGGACGTTACAACAATAACCACAGAAGAGACATCACCGATGACATTATTCATATTTTTCTCCATGGGCGGCAGTGGCGATACCATTTTTCACTAAGACAATGGGCTCATAAGGAAAATAAAACATTGAACAAAACGCGTTGTTAATTTTAAGGAGGTATTTCAAAATGTCAAGTGCCGAGGGCACTGTTTGTTTGTGACACACCGACACAAATAACCGCCGCGTTCTGGTGTTGACAATTGACAGTTTTCAGTAGACAAGACCACCGTGAAGACGCGAAGTCAATTTAAAAGAACAAAATCAGGCTAATGTTATTGAAACGACCCACTGGGGTTTCCCGCGGATCGACTGTCATGTAGTAACACTTACGGAAATGATAAGGCAAATGTTGACAGTAGCAATTATGAAAAATTATGATTGCAGAAGGTCAAAGTAATGCTTTCCTTATAAGTAAAGTATTTTATATTATTTTTTTGGTATTATTATTATTTTTAGCATTATTACATACCTACCAACTTTGTTTTTTATTCCGTGAGATTCATTAGCAGTTTAGCACGCTTCTCTCCCCTGTCCAGCTGCCTCGGATACTGACACTGGTAGACGAGGGGTGTTGGAGACTTTTCGTCGCAAATTCACCGGTTCGCTGTCTCGAAGACAGGAGGTGATGCAGTTGGAGATATTAAGTGAAAGCTCGGGATATTTGCCTGTATTCCGGGAGACCGGGAAATACACCTAAAATCAAGGAGACTCCCCGAAATTCCAGGACGTTTAATTGGCAGGTATATTATTAGCATTAACATTATTACAACGAATATTATTAGTACAGCATGTACACATTTGTGTTGTTACAGCTATTATTAGAGTAGCAATTACCGCTGTACAAAGCAATAGTTAGGCCTCATTTAGAATATTGTACTCAAGCGTGGAGGACATATCGCAGGAAGGACATAGATACGCCAGAAAGAGTAGAAAGGAGAGCAACTAAAATGATACCAAAACCGAGGGATCTCAGTTACGAAATACGCCTAGAAATGTGGTTTAACAACACTAGAGACCAGGAGATTGAGAAGAGATCAGTAGAAGTGTTTAAAATATTGAATGGTTATGAAAATATTGATAGAAATATGTTTTTCTCAGTTAAGAAACATAGAAGGACCAGAGGACATTAAGTTACACTGGCATAGGTGCAGTTTAGATTATATATAAGAAAGTTCTCATTCTCACAAAGGAATGTAAATGAATGGAACAGATTATCTCCTGATTTTGTTGGTGCTAGTAGCGTGAATATGTTGAAAAATTAAATCGACACATACCTTAAAGGGGGTATACACGTAAATAAAAAGTATTGGACTCTCGATAAGCCAAAAGGCTTGCTTGTCCACCTGCCATCTAGAGTTAATTGTCTGGATGGCAATGTTATTAAATCTTGTTAATTGTTACAAGCGGGCGTGTGTATATCGTAGATCGCCGGTACCAATTTCTCGCTGTATATCGTCTTCACCAACGGCAACCGACATACGTGGTCATATACTAGCGCCGTCTCGCGGCGTTTCGTCTACCATCGCCTCGACCTTGAGGTGCCGCTCTGCGAGTAGAACAACTGGATCTCAACGACAAGTTAGGATAGAACTTCCTTCATTTGTTAAAAAGACATCACCGTTAGTATTAAGTTAATGTCGCATTGTGTTGATGAAACCTGGGAACGTGGTTTTGATCAAGGTGTTTAACAGCGGAATAGTAGGGCTATGGTTGTACTATCTACATGCATATATGAGCGAAAAGGTGATATCTATCCAGTTCTCCGAAATATGCTACTGTTATTATGACTACCATAAATAGTTTACGGAGTACCTTGCGGTTCAATTAGTTCCGTGGTGAAGTTTACCGAGGCCGCCTTCAAGGATCCGCACCACTATTTCAACCAGCCTGAAGATGCTGTCACTGTACGACGCTAGGAAAACTACATGTGTAGAGCAAACGTTACGTCAGATGTGTTCAAAGTGAGAGCCGATCTTCCCTTGCATCCACCCAACGCTGGCAGAAGTGTTCGCCCTCGTCTACAGCTGATAAGGTGCTGTAAAATGAACAAATAAAATATGCACTTATGTAGGGTACATTAAGTGTACAGATCTGTGATCTGGCTAAGCTAGGGGCTCAAACAGAAGGAGGCGACTCGTAGTATCTCAGTGACTTGACATTTGCTAGACTCATCGCTTAACGAATATGTACCAACGAAGTGTGTCCACGATACGTTAATTTTAAATGTTGTCTTATGTATTACTATTACATTGCCTGTGTCTTTTGGAAGAGACACTAAAAGCCGTTGGTCCCTTCCATCTGGTGTCTGTGCTAGGGGAAGTAAAAGACTGCACACAGTGGAGATGATTTATATTTGTAACCCACTGGATCCTGCTCCCAGCGGCCAGAGTTGCTTCCCAGTCAGGCGTGTGAGAGACGACGAGCAGACAGTGTAGGCAGTGTATACACTGTATCATTGGACCCACTGGTTCCTATATAATGAATTCACTGTGGCGCCCTGTGGATGAGCGTGGTTCACTACTCAATACAATACAGGCTTTCACAGGTTGTTGAAAGACCGTGTATAATAGAACAGCATATCGTAAATACGTATGTATATCACTATCTCTTGGGAACTGGGTTATGCAAGAGGCATAGGAATGATTTTTATATATATATAATTATTTAAAATGTCATGCTAATTTCGTCTACAGTTTCCAGTACAGGTGAAACTAAAATATCCATGCAATTCGGTGATGTTATAAAATGCGGCTGGAGTTGTTGAATGGAATCAGTGTATGTGCACAACCTGTTGTGTTTGGATACATAACACAGGCAAGATTTGAACCTGCCACACACGACACTGGGACATCTTTGCCATAAACTGCACAACTCAACAAAATGGCTACACAAACAACTGACACAAACTATTTGGGTCAGGCCATGGAAAATGTTCCCATTTCAAATTCACCACCTTCCTGTTGTCTCATGGTCTTTATTTTAAGACATATTACTATATACTTCTAATTTCAGGCTAACTGTAACCTCAGAAACACATATATATTTTCAATATTATAATTGGTTATCTTTAAATGGCATATATTTGTGGATGTTTAAACATCCTGTCCCTGAATTAATGCAAATTTCGTGACGGACATCATGTTCAGATTTCCCTCAGCTTAGCCATACTAAAATAAAAATTGACTTTACTACCTCTATAGATTTGTGTATCTCTAGTGTCCCACACGCAATGTGGTTTAATATTGATTCGAAGTGTCTGTGTTTAGTTGTACTGTACATGCAAGCATTGCATTATTTCTGCCACGTGCACAATTGGCCGTGAGGTCCGTCACGAAAGCTGTTGTGATCACTTCCATGTGCATATTTACATACACCTTCATATTTAGTTGAGTGTACATTATCATTGCACGAGTGTTTTAGCATCATAACGTACCGACATGATCAGTTCAGCTCAATGGTGCGTAGATACATGAATTGTGAAACAAAGGGTTTTTGTAATCCTTGTGGTAAGTATGATTTTATTGTTAATGTTTGGTAGATGTACATTATTTAAAAAAATATACATAAATTGCACAGTGTCTACAATTTTCGTCTACAAAGACGCACATGTGCATCACAATTGTAGGCATTCATAGATGTTTTAACGCCGACTGATATTGTGACGGACGTTCACCTCATGTCAGACATAATATATTATCGTTTAATTACGAACTAACTAATGAACGTTTATCTCTTAGTTCATGATGAATTCATCTGCTTGTGAGCTTTCATTATGATCACTCACTTTCAACAAAAACGGTTGTGGCAACCGTTTTTATTGAAAGTTGGTGACGGACATCATGTGTTAATGATTATGGGCTTTTTTTTCAAATTGTTCTCTTGTAACATAGAACCCACGATATGCATATATATTGTGTAGATACACTCGTATCAACAAATTATTATGATTTTAAGAATAATACTTTATGTTTTATGTTGTTGTTATCAGTATTGGTATTAGAACACATTTTAATTTTTTCACCAAAATTTGGAATAGGAACATTTTCCGTGGCTTGGCCCATTTATTTTCCAATACAGACTGTAACACCTAGCAAAAAATCAAACGTGTAATTTCTATTGTTACTAATAAACGTATATCATCTGACAAAAACGTATAATACAATACATAGACACAATGCGAACAAAGATATCAATCCACTTTTCTATGGACTAGGCTGCCAACTGTTGTTTGAACAATTCTTCCGTGAAATCACGCTCAGTCAAAATGGTTGTCCAAAACTCACGTAGTGTGTCTGTTTTGTTCAGAAAATGGGACATAAAAAGACGTGCACATGTATCCTAGTAATAACAGCCAAGTATGTAATGACCGTTACATGTTACACTAGCATATGTTGTAGTATTTATCAATATGGAACATTACATTTAATTGTTTTGTTTTCCATATGTCAAATGACACCTTAAAAATGGACAGCGTATACGTCAACGAATATACTTACACAAGCATTATGCTAATACTTTTGTTTTGTGTGATTTTAACTAGACACTGTAGAATTTGGATGCTATAACTATGTTTTCGCATCATATCTGACCACAATATGTCAGCGAAATACTTGCATAATTATGAGATGATCAATCAAAACATTAATTTTAATCTACATAGGAATATAGGTACAAAGTAGCTACAAGATTTGTTATAATTTATTTAAATTTATATTATGTGTAACAAGTCCACAACTATCACATCAATTAATTATATTAATCCAGCTTTCAGAGATATTAAAGTATTGTTGTGTACTAACATATTAATTGCAGCATTCATAATAATAATAATAAAATAAAACATGAATGGCACCAAGCAAGACAAAATAGAGATCAGGAAATTGGAGACACTGGTGCCATACTGCTTATAGTACATAACTAACTGTACTAAGTATAAGCTCGGGACACGCATCGGAGTCTTTCGAAGATTTGTCACAGCCTGATCCCTCACAGCTGACCAACTACGGGTTGGTAGTGACACCTCAAAGGACAATTATATCGGCCCCTAAGCCCCGGCGTTCCAAACCGGTGTGGTCATCCATACCACGTAATATATAATCCTAGTATCTATCATGGTACATAAGAACTAGAATTAAGATTAAAATAAAAGATCAAATTATATATTATTAGAATAAAGTACATGTATAACTAACAATAAACAATAATACATCAATTGTTCAAGTTTAAACCTACTATTAATAGGTGTGATTTCTGATAGTGGTAGCGGTACAGGAGACAGATGCGCGAGTGGTCGTGCCGGACTGTCGAACGGAGGTCGAGTCCTTCTAAACCTATTTCATCAAGTCACAACCAGTATAGACAATTTACCTGCTTTATATCTTGGCAGCTTTCGGGGCTTGGCACCATTCCTCGAAAAACAAAACGTAGAGAAACACTATGTGGTACATTAATTCCATGTTATTCAGTTACGTTTCAGGTCTTGAATTAACCAGAAACATTTAATTTTATGTTTGCAAGACAAAAGAGAGAATCAGGAAGTGGAAGACACTGGAGTCGTACTGCCTATGATACAGAGCTAACTGTACCAATGATCGGCTCGGGATCTCGCTTCGGGAGCTTCTTACAACACTACCCTGGAGAGTAGTGTCACAGCCTTATCTCTCACAGCTGACCCACACCGTGTGGAAGTACCCTGCAGGGGAGAGAAATACCGGATCCCAGGCCGTCCGGGTTTCCCATAACCGGTTTGGTATAACCCTATATATTGAGCACGTCAAGCTGCAATTAAAATATAACATTTACCTGCTTTTAAACCCTGCCAGACACAAATCGGCGGATTTGTGGTGTGAACTTCAACTTTAATTAATCTTGCATATCTACACCTAGTGAAGTTATTGATTCGTTAGAATGGTACTAAAATGTTGGTCATATGTTATGTTACATGATATGAAGAAGTCAACTTATGTATACGCAGCGTAAATAATATTACTAATCTATTATATGTATTCTGATCTATGCTCTATAACGGAAGTGAGCAATTCCAAGATGGCGGATAGAGTGTCAGTGCCGATTGATCGATTGTTTGTTTTAGATCAACAATGTTAAGACATTTTATCATCCGTGCAACACATACGTGTATATAATCGCAATAACATGGAAATAGTATTACTATTACATGTATTCTTATCTATACAGATTTATGGATAGTTATGTTATTAGAATAGGTGAATCACAAGATGCACACAATGTCGGCGCCGATTGATTGTTTGTGAGATCAACAGTGTGAAGAAATTGTTACCACGTGTGTAACACAAACGTGCATGTATACACAATAACATGACAATAAATACTATAGATAATAGGTTTTCGTATACACATTATATGCTTGATCAAGTGCTTTAAATGCTGTAACGATCCAGTGGCCCCGTGCCATACGTATCACAACAACGGTTCAAGTACAGTACAGTACAGTACAGTACAGTACAGTACAGCGTAGTACAGTAATGACGGTGAATTGGAAACGGGGAGTGTTGAAATGAGAACAAAAGTTTCTAATTATAAATGATTACGCCTGTAGCCACGGTTGGCTATGGCCAGTTTACCTGTGGTACGTTTCGTTAATAAATATTTCAACTATTACATATAATTGTGGGGTAAGTAACGATACAATAACATTTATTTATAATACTTTGATAATTGCATAATAATTTAATTAATCGAAAACGCGTATGCATATCTGTACTGAGACTGACAAGATGTTCAATAGACATCACAATATAATACGTGTGCATAAATCTGTCTGGCTGTCTGCATGTATATGTGTTTCTGTCTGACTGTCTGTTTGTGCGTCTGAATAACTATGTGTCTGCTTTGTCCTTAATCTCGCGCGTGTTGATCTAAATATCACGACATCTACTAACCAACCTTCCACACTGCGTGGTTCTGCGCCAACCATCCGCGAAATGCAAACCTTGCTAGACGTCTGTTTTGTCCGACTATCTAGCGATGTTATAATACGCACGAATCCCAGTTTAACTGGCACTGCTTCACCTGAAGAACGATTTTGCTTTGCACAAACGTGGCAACTGCGCTCCTTCCACATTAGGACTGGCGGTTATTTAACACTGGTCGGTCAACATACAACTGTCACGCGTTTACAAATTTCCAGGTGCATTGATAGAAGCGCCCGCTCGGCAGGGTTTGTTGCGTAATAGAAGCTAAATTGGATAACTCCGTGTTGGCAAGCGACCATATCAGGATTGTAGGACGCATTTACGCTATGCTTAGAATGTTAAGCGGTAATTGAAACAACGCATCAAAACTGAGCGCTCGTTGGCGTAGAGCTATACGAGATTTTTTGGCGCTTGACAATTTCAATCGCGGAAAAGTCATATATTTTAGTTACGATAAAATGTAATCCCATGTGACATGTGTACGTCCGTGCATGTAATATTGGTTGGCTCCATCCTTATAATATGTTATGCTAAATTAAAATTTTGAGACCCCCACCCGTTTGTAATGCTTCATAACACTGACCTGCATACCCCCTAAAAGGACATTCTTTTTGAAAAAGACCCTATGGCTATTTATCATGGTACATAAGAACTAGAATTAAGAATAAAGTAAAAGATCAAATTATACATTCCTAGAATAAAGTACATGTATAACTAACAATAAACAATAATACATCAATTGTTCAAGTTTAAACCTACTATTAATAGGTGTGATTTCTGATAGTGGTAGGGGTACAGGAGACAGATGCGCGAGTGGTCGTGCCGGACTGTCGAACGGAGGTCGAGTCCTTCTAAACCTATTTCGGTTTCTAAAATTGGACAATCTCGTTCACCCTACTTTGCCTGTTTGTTTCGTAAGAGACGACACATATGGTATATTTTATAACATGGGCGTTTCATGACCTACTGCCAGAACCGTTGGTCATGAAGTGAGATATGTGAAACAATGATACAGATTTCCATGTAATGAAAATTTCCTTTCAATTGTCAAATGAACAAACTATCGGATGTGTCCGATAATGGATTTATTTTTGTTAAAAAACTAATTATTCATATCGTTCTCAAAACCTACATTTTTATTGGTAACAAAATACGTCAATTATTCTGAAAATGAGCCCAAGCTAGTCGAAACCTAGTCGACTTGTAGGCCCATTCGCATTCGTTGTTTTGAATAAAATTCGATTCATGTGGAACCGTAAGATAACTGCTTGTTCCTCTATGATGACTTGTGTTTGTATTACGTCGGAATATTGCACAATAACTAATTCTGACGCTCGTTTCGACCCAAAACCTATACTTGTAAACATGCTCTGAATGCATGGAAAGGGTCGGCCTGATGCGAGTTTGAGTCATAAGTGACGTCACATCTCGGCATCCCGAAAAGCGCGCCAAAAATATGCATATTCGAAAATGTCCGGATGCACTGCATAAAATGTGGAATTTATAATTCATTGAATTTTTTTGATTTTTTTGGCTTGGTGGACGTGGAAATAGATAGCAGGATGTAATATAACATGAATTCAAGCAGTAGGTGTTTTTATTCCCTTTAATATAACAAACTTGAAAACAACCAAATGTACACACCAATCTGAAACACATTCTATTAGCATTGTCAACAGTAAATGTTCACCATCCACCAGGGGTACTAATATCATCGGGAGTTAAAATTAAATTTCTTTTCCGATCGATGTGTTCGGTACGATTTTGATTTGCTGCAAGTTGGTCACAGGCACGCACAGACACGCACAGACACGCACAGACACGCACAGACACGCACAGACACGCACAGACACGCACAGGCACGCGCAGGTACGCGCCAGCACCCGCAAGCACGTGCTTGCACGCGCTGGTGCGCGCTGGCACGCACAAGCACGCACAGGGACGCACAGCTACGGACAGGCACGCACAGGCATGCACAGGCACGCACAGGCACACACAGGCACGCGCATGCACGCACAGGTACGCGTAGGCCCACGCATGCACGCACAGACACATACAGATATGCAAAGACGCTCACCGATATGAGCAGACACGCGCAGACTCGTGCACACAAACACGCATGCGCGCGCGCGCGCGCACACACACACACACAAATATTGACATCATGTCATGACCTCGGATATACAACATAAAGTAATTCGCAACAGTGACTTACCCAATACGTTTGTGACATTCGTTGACAACCGTCCGTATCCTTAGGATATGCTTTCTGTACGATTTTCTTTTTGACTGCGTAACAGTTGCGTAGCAGCCCTGCATTTTTTCAAATATTTAACTGTATGAAACGTGTTATGTACCATTAAGTAGTGCTCGACGGCGGGAAATCCACGTATAATCCACTAACTAAAACCGGGAAGAACGACGAGGTTGGTTCTCTTCGATACGAAATGGCGTTACATGTGCGCACGACACGTGAATCGTTTGTACAGGTGTGTTATCGATTCTTCGTGAATAGCTCGTCTGTCGCTAGTGTCTGTAAACAAAACCCTTCTATTGGCGGGGGAGGGGACACAGTCTGTTGTTATACACAATTATTTGTAATGTTCCAATCTCTACAATGTTGACTCTTTCCAGCAGAACGAGCATTGTGGATTCCATAGTCGAAGTACGGTTGACGTAGTGCTCATGTATCGGTGGTTGTGTGCCAAGGCACAGAAATATCGCTTCGCAGTCGAGATTCTTCGCATAGACATGAGCCGAGCATTTGATACTTCAGACGAGACAAGCTGATGGAGATACTTCCAACCGTCACTGAAGAGTTGAAAATTCGAATGATGAGACTTTTTGTAAACATATCACTCGCATCTTAATAATAATAATAATTAACTTTATTTATACACTAGTCTCCAGAGTACGACTCTGTTCAGTAGTGTGTACAGAGTCGCTAAAATAAAACAATATACATACAAAGACTTAGTGGTGTAAACATAAATTTAGACTGATACTTGTTTTAAAATAGCGTCATTAAAATAAACATTATGGCTATAAATTATATATATATATATATAATATATATAAGAAAGAAAAGACTACATATTTATTAAAAGTGAGACTAAGAGAGTAAAGTTGTAAACCTAATTAAAATAGGTTGTGCAGTGAATAGGAAGATATATACCCTTAAAACAACATATTACACATTAAAAGCGAGTTTAGGATAGTGCGTTTTGAGGCGTGCTTTGAAAACGTCCATTGATGTGATCAGCCGCAGTTCTTCAGGCAACGCGTTCCACAGAAATGGTCCTGCTCGAGAAAAAGATCGCCGGCCATATCGTACCAGATTATATTGCGGCACAATCAGAAGCGCGCGGTCCTCAGATCGAAGTGACCGGCTTGGCACGTAACGGGTGATTAGTGACGCAAGATAAGCGGGTTTCTGCTTGTGTATGACATTAAACACCAGGATCAATATATTGTACTCTATGCGCCATTTCACCGGTAACCGGTGGAGAAATGTAAGTCTTCCGGTGACGCTCTGTTGCCGGTCGCTTCGCTTTATCTGTTGCAGTGGTACTGAAGCTCCGGTAGCCCCCCCCCCCAATATGAATTTAGTTCCCCCGTCACTGTATTAATGCCATTATTATAATTAGCTATGGTCTGAGTTAGTTATGGTTGATGTTAGTCATAGCGTATGCGTTGGACCCAATCAGATGACGGGAATAGGTTATATAGTTAGTGTGATAATCAGAGGAGGGGAATAAATAATTATTCATAACACCTACGTCATCCATGAGAATCTTTGTCATTTACTGCTCGCCGCCATCAGTGAAAAATGGCTTGTCAACAACTGGTTTTGTTTAAAGAATGAGACCGTTTCATCGACCAGCATGCCATAAAACCTGAACCTCTGATGATCATGAGTGATTTGAACTTTCATATTTAAAACGCTGCAAATATTGATGCACGGCGACTGATCAATTCTGTGAATGTCCCAGGAATGGTGTTGCATGTTCGCGGGCCAACCCATAGGAAAGGACACACATTGGATGTACTCATGACCCTCAGCACGGACGAACACCATGTTCGAAATGTTACCATTACGGACATGGGCCTTTCTGACCACTTTGCGGTGAGTTTCAACATAGACATTGTTCAACATCGCATTGGTTTGATGAAAATAAAATATAGCAAGTTACGCATCATTGATGCAGTATCTTTTCGACAAGACTTTCCACTGTTCCGATCGTATGCTGAACGTAGAAGAACTGGTTGATCAATACGATCATATGCTGGTCAGCTTAGTTGATTCGCTCGCGCCTAAGCAAGAAAAGCACGATCGATTACGGCACGATGCAGCGTGGTATACCGGCGACTTACAGACTGCGAAACGAGAGAAACGGCAGAGAAAGATCCAAACTAAAGGTGCATAGACAGTTGTACGCTGATCACTGAAAGAGAGTGAATACACTACTTACCCAAACAAAATCTGCCAACTATTCCTGCATATTCTGTGACACAGGCAATGACCAGCAACGACTGTTACGAATTGTAAACTGTCTACTGCATCGCAAAGTGAGAACTGTACTCCCTACCCACACGTCAGAAGCTGAAATGGCGAGTATATTTTCAGACTATTTTTCTGAAGATTATTATTATTATTATAAGCAGTTGTGGTTGAAATCAGTTATGTTTAGGATTATTTTAGTTACACTGTAATCGCTGTGGATGTCGAGATTCGTCGTGCCCTCAGCCGTGTCGAATGGCGATGACTGACAGGGCAGACAGTTGAAAAAGCATAAGCGAATCCTACATACCTCCGTAGTTTGAAACGCGAACATATATATAGGTATGTGTATATACATATATATATATTGTGTGTGTGTGTGTGTGTGTGTGTGTGTGTGTGTGTGTGTGTGTGTGTGTGTGTGTGTGTGTGTGTGTGTGTGTGTGTGTGTGTGTGTGTGTGTGTGTGTGTGTGTGTGTGTGTGTGTGTATGTGTGTGTGTGTGTGTGTGTGTGTGGGTGTGAACTGAGTGCACTAAACCAGGCATTTAAAAAGGTTCTGTCGTAGAATGTATTGGAAGTGAAATTACGCATATCTGGGAGAGTGTAGTTGGCGGAGTGATATTTTGCCATTTTTTCTACATTTCACACGTAGGTGCAGAAAAATGTGGTTATTTTGGTCAATATCGCACCGTGTATGAATGCGTTTTAAAAGAGCCGGAGGTATTTGATTTTGACGAAATTTCACCAGTATATCAATGACATGATATCAGTGGCTGTGAATGAATTTGATATTTTTGTCAGGTACAGTTTTATTATAATCTGACAAAACGTTAACATGGTCGCCAATGGAAATCTAACAGTGATCTCGATCACCCCTACTACTAGTACTAGGCCGTACTAGTGAACACTTGTGGGACTAGCGAAGTTCACCAAGACTAGTTAAATCATTATTTACACCCGGCATACGTATTTATTTGAAGTTGAAAATGACAAAGAAGTTTCCAAAAAAAACGCGGTAAGGCGCAATCAAAACGGAACATAAAGAAGAAAACGACGACTTCGAAGTTCGACAGAACCCACGTCAGAAGATGATCGTGTCGTGACAGCGGAATGGAGGGTCTGTGGGGTCCCGGAAGATGGCGCGCATAGCGACAACAAAGAGGCATTACATCTAGGATTCAGTATCTTGAATTATGTGTATGAACCTGTAATGACTATTGGGCTATATGAGCACTTGTATAGAATCCGGATCCACCTCGATTTCGCCGTTATCAGTGGAGTTTTGCCTAACTTTGATACTTCGGAGGCTGAGCGTAAATTCCATCATTCAACATCATCCCAGGCATATTAAAGTCTGTCTTCTGCCATAAGTTCTGGTGGAATGCCCTCCCCGGGAATGTGTTGGTAGCCACAACCATCCAGGCCTTCAGGTGAATGGTTTGTTTCATGGTTCTAAGCCATGGTCTGTGCTTTTATTTACACATCGTTCATACTTTAAGTTTACTCGCACTTTATACTTTTTTCACACCTTCACATCTGGCACAGCACAGTTGTTGACACGCACAAATATGCCGATCAACCACGTAGAAGTATAAGCCGTTGGTTCTTCTATCTGGTGTTTGTGCCAGGGGAAGTAAAAAGTCACCCGCAGGGAAACGGAACGTTGGAAACACCTATCATTAGGACTGTTAGTCGTATGTCATTGCCCTTAATATTTGATATGCAGTAGTCAAGGTTATCGCCCATCTTGGCTATTCACAACCAAATGTTGTGTATTGTCTACAATGGGTGAATGGGACCAAAACGATTGCAGTGGTATTATGATGCATAATGCCAAGTCTAAGCCCTGACAGTAACATACAAGTTCTTTAGGTGACCGGGCAAAGATGTGTAGCTGAAAAAAATAATGAACTGTTTTCCTCGTTTGAATGCTATATAGATGCTGACATGCCTTCTTACAATTGTTGTGTATAGCCCACCTAGGACCGTTGGTGGGTTATGAGGCCGGATTTCATGAGATCTGGGATCTCATTCTCTAAAACTCCCATCTCTTGGCATTAATGTCCGAAAAAGGACCCTGCCAATTAATAGTTGTTGAACACCTGTTAATGTAGATGTGTCTCTAGATGCATGACATATGTGATAAGCTATACGGGCAGTTTTAGAATTGCCATAAGCCCATTATGTAGCATGCATTTTTGGATGGAGACGAAGCATGAGCTCGTCTTTCACCAATATTGTGTAGTAGACATGTATCTAATGCATCAGCATTGGAACCGGGGTAGTTGGGGGATAAGGGTTGAGAAAGGGGGTCTGACTTCCCCAAATACCTGGGTATTGTGTGGTTTTGTAATAAAATGTAGCAACATTTAGAACGTAATCCATTAAAATTGTCAACAAGAATACCCCTCTTCTCCCCATCTTCCATTGTTATGTCTGATAGCACGGAAAAGTTCACGAGATGGTACGCAAAAATGATATGTTATTGTGAAAATATTGTAACAACAACCCCCTGCCTCCCACCTTCGAATGTCATGTCTGATAATGTTGAGTGATTGAGTGAGAGTCAAAGCCAAAATTTATGTCACAGCAAAAAATGCACCCCGTTGTCATGTCTGACCGAACCGACAGCGGCATGCCAATGCCAAGTTCCTATGCCAATGTAATGTATGTGCTACTTTGTTACATGACAGATGTGTCCGACTGGTGATGTTGAGGGATTTGATGAAGATGAAAAGTATCAGAGAAGTTAGCTTGGACTCTTATTATGGAACACAACCGCAAGAAGAAGTCTGGCAGCTTCCAGTCAATGGGTATGATGGATTATACACATACACACTCACACACAGAAGACAGTTTCCGAGAGTATACATGTATAAATGATGTTTGTTGTGACATAAATTTGAAACAGTTTTTCGCGTTAACGCACTATATCAGTTTTCTCCCTGGGTAAGATGATGGGCGAGGTGGTAGGGGTGGGCTATGCTATATATAAATTAATATTTTTCAGATTAACCCCTTTTCCTCTGGGGTGTGATTTGTTTTGATTTCAGATGGAAATGGTTTTGGTGTCGCATGGAATCATCAGATATTGAAATATAAAACAGCATTTTCACCCCCATAATCCACGTTTCCTAGAAAAATGTTGTAGAAAAGCTTCCTTTGGTGTTTATCTTTCCGTTTTTGGAATGATAAACTGTTACATCCATCATTTGATGAAATGTCCATCCGACAAAGAAACCCATGTTAGCCAAAGAAGTCATAGATACCCAGTAACGCATCAGTATTTGATTTTTATATCATAATAACTGTTCTGAATGTGACTCTGGAACATGTGAAATCATTGAACATTGAAATGTCATCTAAATGTCATGCAAAGGCTG
Source organism: Paraescarpia echinospica (assembly GCA_020002185.1). Classification (NCBI taxonomy): domain Eukaryota; kingdom Metazoa; phylum Annelida; class Polychaeta; order Sabellida; family Siboglinidae; genus Paraescarpia; species Paraescarpia echinospica. The sequence goes on from JAHLWY010000549.1 coordinate 41,022, forward strand.
TATCAGGGTACATAGGCCTACATGTGCATGTGGTCTATCTTCAACAAACTCCGGTTTAGCTTTGCTCAAAAACTATGGATATAATGCTTAACAATGAAGTTTCTCAATGTTTCTCCATGCTCATCTGATCCCTGTTGGTTTTTTTATTGGATGGAAAGTTTTAGTGTCGGATGGACAGGGTTTTCATGTTGGATGGAAACTTTTTTGTCTTGTGATATTCCGTTGCGCAGTCAATTCAATTTTTTTTCACTGTGAACAAACTTTACCATAAAAATTGACCGCTTAATGTGTTTTTCTGTACCAAAAATTTGTATCTGTATTTTCAGAAAACTTTAAAAATTATAATTTATATGCGACTCACATAAATTATGTTAATTATCCCAAAGAAAGAGGGGGTATGATTGGCCAATTCAGATTGGAAATTATTTTCCAACAGTTTTTGTCATAATTTGGGGCAATTATAATATCAACGATCTCAGCATAATTTGTTTGTAGATTTATTAGCCATGTCCATACGACACCAAAACTCACATCAATTTTCTCCAGTTTTGAATAGAAAAAAGCCTATAAAATCAACATCAAACAAGATATTGACATACTGAATGTTGTTCCTGAAAGAGTATTCATATGGGTATTAGAAAAAATGAATTGTTTTTAATAGAAATCATTTAATTTCAAGTGTCATACAAAATATATATTAATATGTATTGTAGTTTTATTAAAAAAATATATCTCAATTAACATTCAATTTTTCAAGCAAATATATATTCTGTTTCCAAACACGTCTCTCAAATAATCATTACAGATCACATGTTAAACAATTAATGTATAGGCCGGACCATCTATTTGCATGGCATTAGTGAGAAACTTGCGCCTGTCTTCTGGAACAGAGACGTTTAATGTTCGGCTCTGTGCTGGAAAGATTTACATAAAGTTCCTGATCCTTTTTGGTCTTGATAAGTATTAATGTCGAGAAGTTGACCTCACACAGGTATGTTGTCATAAATCATAGCAACACATAAATGGTACGATCAGCAACGGTTTGATACTAATTTTTCACATGGACCCAAAATATGAAGTATGAGGGTGCGATCGCTCCTGAAGTCTATCAGTTCCTCTCAAACGTTTAGAGGAAGCTCCCCAGCAGAAACCTCTTCAGATGACGCGAAAGGATCACAAACCCAGTCATACTGTTCAGTGCCAGTCTACTGGAAATAATGCTGAATTGTTTTGCAAAGCATAACTATATGTTCTGCTATGATTATTCAGTAGTTTTTGTTCAGGACGTGTGTTATTCATCTCTTTAAACATCTCCAGTGAGCAATGTCCTAGTGCTTAATACACCAATAAGAAATTAAATCATATGTTGGACTAACGATGGATGCAGGTGAACTAATGAAAACACACACATCTCTGTCCGTCTTCTTTTCCTCTCAAGATACACATAATTGAACGCTGACATCATGCTTATAAAACGGTGAAATTTAGAACAGTGTCTATGAATGTAGCTTAATATTAAGACAAGAACATTTTTACTTTTCATTGTAATTACCAGAGATGTCGCGACACACTTGATAGGTTGAGGGGCACACCATCACCAGTGTGCAGCGACACACTTGGGAGGTTGAGGGGGCACACCGTCACCAGAGATGTCATGACACACTTGGGAGATTAAGGGGGCACACCGTCATCAGTGTGCAGCGACACACTTGGGAGGTTGAGGGGGCACACTGTTACCAGAGATGTCACGACACACTTGGGAGATTAAGGGGGCACACCGTCATCAGTGTGCAGCGACACACTTGGGAGGTTGAGGGGGCACACTGTCACCAGAGATGTCACGACACACTTGGGAGGTTGAGGGGTCACACCGTCACCAGAGATGTCACGACACACTTGGGAGGTTGAGGGAGCACACCGTCACCAGAGATGTCACGACAAACTTGGGAGGTTGAGGGAGCACACCGTCACCAGAGATGTCACGACACACTTGGGAGGTTGAGGGGTCACACCAGTTGAGAAACTAATATAAAGCACAGGTTGCAAATGTGAATCACATTTTACTTTCACATAAGTTGTTAAAAACTAACTTTATGAATTTAGCTGGTGTTTTGTTGGATTATATAAAAACAAATTTGAGAAAGTTTTTTCAAAATGAGAAACTTTAATACTCAGTTCTTTTTCTGTTGGAATTTAGTGAATTTTTAGCAGTCTATCAGGTAGATGTTGCAGTCACACACTTCTACATGTAATATTTTATACACCTTTATGCCTTTTTACCTGCATCTAATAGAAAGAAGAAATAAAATACTTTTATATACTTTTGAAATGTAGAAAACATTAGTACTCTGTCTTTTTTATGTGTACAATTAAATATTTTGTTTAATTTTCAGGCCTTTCGCCTGGAGTTTTCAATGCAGTCATCCGAAAAGGATACAAGATACCAACCCCCATTCAGAAGAAGGTTGGTACCGTGGTTGTAGGAAAACTTCTAGCCTTACTCTGGTAGAATAAAACTGGCAGAAAATATTTCTTTTTGATCAGGAACCATGGCATGATTTATTTTTATGTAATTTTTTTTATTTAAACATCTATAAATCTGTTATCACATTACATGTTTAATTGTTTTGATCTATTGATCTCTGCATTGATCAATTTGAAGTATTTATGTTTGTCAAACAATAATTTTTTATAGTTTATATTATTTTTAGATTTTATGCAACAATGCAAGATGTCCCAGAACAATAATTTGGAACTTGTACTATATTTATTATTAAAATAGGACATCATCGTTTTTGAAAATGTAAACATTTTGTTTGAAGTTTCATACTTTATATACTGTTGAAAATGTTTGGATCAGCAATAGAATAGTAGATTTTAGGAAATGTATATATTACATTTGAATTTACACATTGTCATGTGTTACAATGTTTCAGACAATTCCTCTCATAATGGATGGTAAGGATGTGCTTGCTATGGCGAGGACTGGAAACGGCAAGATGGCAGCATTCCCCATCCCGATGTTTGAGCGACTGCGTACACATGTGCCCTCTGGTGTGCATTCATTGATTATGTCACCAATGCAAGAACTAGCCCTGCAGACACTCAAGTTCACGAAGGAGGTAGGTCATCATGCTGTGTGAAGTGATAGATCAATCAGCACATGATTTATACCAGCTTCAACCCGTAGGCAGTATTGTGAACCCATGCATCTAAATGACCGACTACTGTCATGCATTAAAGAAGACAATTCACACATTCACCGCTTCATGTGTGGTGGCATCGCAGCACACCAGACTGTCTTAACAATGTGTCTACTATTGCACTGTGAAGACGAACGGAAAAAGTAAAATCATTGCTTCATTACAGTCACTGTACATCTGTGAAGATATGATACCTATGTCTAACTACAATAAAACAGTAATGTGTCAATTATTTTTACAGTCCTGTTTTCATGCTTCCATCTTAGTGGAAAAGGGGGCAGCAGTTTTCTCAGAGAACCTGCTGCGATCTGTTGACAGTGGGACAGGCTGCATCTATTTAAATTAGATTTGCAGGGGGGACTCACAGAGAAGCCTGAAACTGGAGGCATAGATAAAGACAGCACAAATAAATCAGCAAAGAACAGTCTGGAAAACTCTTCTGAAGCTGGATATAAATGTGTTTGTTTAAATGCAAGGAGTATAGTAAACAAAATAAATGAACTAAACATTATGGTAGAAGATACATAATAGGAATCATGGACCACCACAGATATATCAGATACCGAATTGGGACTGACAGGATATGTAATGTTTAGGAAAGATAGAATAGGAAGAAAGGGAGGTGGAGTTATTTTATATATTAAAAATCTATCCAGGCTTATGAAATAAAATTAGAAAGAGGAGCAGATTGCGAAGAAGCTGTATGGTGTAACATAGTTACAGGAAACTCAACGTTAACAGTTGGGTTAGTTTATCGAAGTCCAAACATAAGCACAGAAGAAAATAAAAACCGCTGTAAGGGAAGTAAGCAAACGGGACTGTATTACTGTGGGGATTTTAACCACGGGCATATACAATGGAAATCTGTACAGAGTATGGGGAGTGAGGACCACAAGTTTTTAGTTTTAGTACAAGATACTTTCCTTTCTCAACATGTGCTATAACCAACCAGAGCTAGACATAGTTTTGTCCTCACAGAATGAATTAGTTGACAATGTCAATATATGTGAGCCACTGTGGAGTAGTGATCACAACCAGATACATTTTAGTATCAAAGTAAAATGAGAAAGGAATAGTAAAAAGCAGTACAGGAGAAATATCCACAAATGAAGGTATAAGGACATGAAGAAATATTTAGCAAAGATAGACTGGAATAACACTTAAAAATAAGACAGCAACAGAATGCTGGAATATCTTAAAGAGTGAAATTAAGTGCATAGTTGATAAATTTGTACCGTTCAAAAAACAAGGGAAACGGTCCAAAAAGAAACACATCAAAGGAAGCCATTAGAAAAATTATGTATAAAATTATATGGAAGTCATATAGATGTACTGGAAATGATAAAGACTACAACATTTATAAATAAGCACTTAACCAGGCTACAGCAGACATTATAAATTCAAAGAGAAGCTATGAACATAAATTAGCTTCTAATATAAAACATGACAGCAACAGTTTTTATGCGTATGTTCGAAGCAAACAGAAAGTTCAGGATAAGGTCGGTCCTCTAGATGATATTATAAGAAATATAATATCAGAGGTATTCTTAATGGCAGAAGACCTGAATGAGTATTTTAGTTCGGTGTTTACCAGGGAAGATATTAGTTCACTGCCAGTGCCAGAGGCTAAGTTCAGGGGAGCAGATTCAGACTATTTATTACAGTTAATTGTAATCCTGGAAATGGTAGCTAAGAAAATAAGGGCTATGTAGGATAATAAATCACCTGCTTGGATGGGATTCCGCCCAATCTACTATTGGAAATTGTAGAACAAATTAGCATACCGCTTGCAACAGTTTTCAACTTGTCATTAGAAGAGTGAGTGGTTCCTTTAGAATGGAAAGAGGCAAACATTATACCGTTATTTAAAAAAGGTTTGAGAAACAAGTCAGAGAACTATAGACCAGTGAGTTTAACATCAGTGATTTGCAAATTTTAGAAAGACTAATTAAAGATCATATGGTGGATTTTCTTGTTAAACATAACTGGATGAACCCATCTCAACATGGTTTTTAAAAGCGAGGTCATGCTTAACAAATATGTTGTATTTTGGAAGACATCACTGAGTGGGTAGATGAGGGACCACCAGTAGATATAATCTACTTAGATTTAAAAAAAACTTTTGTCAAATTACCACATCAAAGATTACTGCTTAAACTAAAGGCCCAAGGCATATGACAGGTAAAATCAAATGGGTAGAAAAATGGCTGATTGACAGAAGACAACGTGTACTAGAATATACATTGGCGGGTTTGGATGATGAAATAACAAGCAAGGTGTTGAAATTTGCAGATGATACAAAAGTGTTTAGAAGGATTAAAAGTGATGGAGATAGACAACATTTACAAGATGATCTTGACAAGTTGATCAAATGGTCTAAAAAGTGGCAGATGCTGTTCAATTTTGTGAAGTGTAAATGCCTCCACACAGGACATGGGAACGAAGAGGTAGAATATACAATGGGGGGTACTGTACTAAGTACTGCTGTAAAAGAAAAGGACTTAGGGTTAACCATTAGTGCTGATATGAAGGTTTCAGAGAAGTGTGTAATTGCAGCTTCAAAGGGAAATCAAATCCTTGGATTGATTAGGCGAAATATAGCAAATAAGGAAAAAGAACTAATAATACTGCTGTACAAAACAATAGTGAGGCCTCATTTAGAATATTGTATACAAGGGTGGAGGCCATATCACAAGAAGGACATAGATATACTAGAAAGAGTACAGAGGAAAGCCAATAAAATGATACAAAAACTGAGGGATCTTAGTTATGAAATTCGCCTAAAAGAATGTCGTTTAACAACACTAAAGACCAGGATATTGAGAGGAGATCAGATAGAAGTGTTTAACATACTTAATGGTTATGAGAATATTGATAGAAATATTTTTTCTCAGTTAAGGAAGATAGAAGGACTAGAGGCCATCAAGTTACATTAGCAAAAGAGCAGTATAGATTAGATATAAGAAAGTTCTCATTTTTAGAAATGACTGTAAATTAATGGAACAGATTATCTTACAATGAGCCCATAGGAGGGTGTATGTGATAGTGGGCCCATAGGAGTGTGTATGTGAGAGTGGGCCCATTGGAGGGTGTATGTGGCAATGGGCCCATAGGAGTGTGTATGTGACAGTGGGCCCATAGGAGGGTGTATGTGACAGTGGGTGCATAGTATGGTGTATGTGACAGTGGGCGCATAGGAGGTTGTATGTGACAGTGTGTGCATAGTAGGATGTATGTGACAATGGGCGCATAGGAGGGTGTATGTGACAGTTAGCCCATAGGAGGGTGTAAGTGACAGTGGGTTCATAGTAGGGTGTATGTGACAGTTTGTGCATAGTAGGGTGTATGTGACAGTGGGCCCATAGGAAGGTGTATGTGACAGTGGGCCCATAGGAGGGTGTATGTGACAGTGGGCCCATAGGAGGGTGTATGTGACAGTGGGCCCATAGGAGGGTGTATGTGACAGTGGGCCCATAGGAGGGTGTATGTGACAGTGGGCCCATAGGAGGGTGTATGTGACAGTGGGCCCATAGGAGGGTGTATGTGACAGTGGGTGCATAGTATGGTGTATGTGACTGTGGGCGCATAGCAGGGTGTATGTGACAGTGGGCCCATAGGATGGTGTGTGTTACAGTGGTTGCATAGTAGGGTGTATGTGACAGTGGGTGCATATGAGGGTGTATGTGACAGTGGGTGCCTAGGAGGGTGTATGTGACAGTGGGTGCATAGTAGGGTGTATGTGACAGTAGGCCTATAGGAGGGTGTATGTGACAGTGGGCACATAGGAGGGTGTATGTGACAGTGGGTGCATAGTATGGTGTATGTGACTGTGGGCGCATAGGAGGGTGTATATAACAGTGGGCCCGTAGGAGGGTGTATGTGACTGTGTGTGCATAGTAGGGTGTATGTGTCAGTGGGTGCATATGAGGGTGTATGTGACAGTGGGTGCATAGGAGGGTGTATGTGACAGTGGGTGCATAGAAGGGTGTATGTGACAGTGGGCGTGTAGGAGGGTGTGTGTGACAGTGGGCACATATGAGGGTGTTTGTGACAGTGGGTGCTTAGGAGGGTGTATGTGACAGTGGGTGCATAGTAGGGTGTATGTGACAGTGGGCCCTTATGTGTGTGTATGTGACAGTGGGTGCATAGAAGGGTGTATCTGACAGTGGGCCCATAGGAGGGTGTATGTGACAGTGGGTTCTTAGGAGGGTGTATGTGACAGTGTGTACATTGGAGGTTGTATGTGACAGTGGGCGCGTAGGAGGGTGTATGTGACAGTGGGTGCATAGTAGGGTGTATGTGACAGTGGGCCCATAGGAGGGTGTAAGTGACAGTGGGTGCATAGTAGGGTATATGTGACAGTGGTTGCATATGAGGGTTTATGTGACAGTGGGCCCATAGGACGGTGTATGTGACAATGGGTGCATAGTAGGGTGTATGTGACAGTGGGTGCCTATGAGGGTGTATGTGACAGTGGGTGCATAGGAGGGTGTATGTGACAGTGGGTGCATAGTAGGGTGTATGTGACAGTGGGCGCGTAGGAGGGTGTATGTGACAGTGGGCCCATAGGAGTGTGTATGTGGCAGTGGGCCCATAGGAGTGTGTATGTGACATTGGGCCCATAGGAGGGTGTATGTGACAGTGGATGCATATGAGGGTGTACGTGACAGTGGGTGCATAGGAGGGTGTACGTAACAGTGGGTGCATAGTAGGGAGTATGTGACAGTGGGCGCATAGGAGGGTGTATGTGACAGTGGGTGCATAGTAGGGTGTATGTGACAGTGGGCGCGTAGGAGGGTGTATGTGAAAGTGGGTGCATTATAGGGTGTATGTGACAATGGGTGCATAGTAGGGTGTATGTGACAGTGGGCGTATAGGAGGGTGTGTGTGACAGTGGGCCCATAGGAGGGTGTATGTGACAGTGGGTGCATAGTTGGGTGTATGTGACATTAGGCCCATAGGAGAGTGTATGTGACAATGGGTAAATAGGAGGGTGTATGTGACAGTAGGTAGATGGTAGGGTGTATGTGACAATGGGTGCATAGTGGGGTTATGTTACAGTAGGCCCATAGGAGGGTGTATGTGACAGTGGGTTCATAGTAGGGTGTATGTGACAGTTTGTGCATAGTAGGGTGTATTTGACAGTGGGCCCATAGGAAGGTGTATGTGACAGTGGGCCCATAGGAGGGTGTATGTGACAGTGGGCCCATAGGAGGGGGTATGTGACAGTGGGCCCATAGGAGGGTGTATGTGACAGTGGGCCCATAGGAGGGTGTATGTGACAGTGGGCCCATAGGAGGGTGTATGTGACAGTGGGTGCATAGTATGGTGTAAGTGACTGTGGGCGCATAGGAGGGTGTATGTGACAGTGGGCCCATAGGATGGTGTGTGTTACAGTGGTTGCATAGTAGGGTGTATGTGACAGTGGGTGCATATAAGGGTGTATGTGACAGTAGGCCCATAGGAGGGTGTATGTGACAGTGGGCACATAGGAGGGTGTATGTGACAGTGGGTGCATAGTATGGTGTATGTGACTGTGGGCTCATAGGAAGGTGTATATAACAGTGGGCCCATAGGAGAGTGTATGTGACAGTGTGTGCATAGTAGGGTGAATGTGTCAGTGGGTGCATATGAGGGTGTATGTGACAGTGGGTGCATAGGAGGGTGTATGTGACTGTGTGTGCATAGTAGGGTGTATGTGTCAGTGGGTGCATATGAGGGTGTATGTGACAGTGGGTGCATAGGAGGGTGTATGTGACAGTGGGTGCATAGAAGGGTGTATGTGACAGTGGGCGTGTAGGAGGGTGTATGTGACAGTGGGCACATATGAGGGTGTTTGTGACAGTGGGTGCTTAGGAGGGTGTATGTGACAGTGGGTGCATAGTAGGGTGTATGTGACAGTGGGCCCTTATGTGTGTGTATGTGACAGTGGGTGCATAGAAGGGTGTATCTGACAGTGGGCCCATAGGAGGGTGTATGTGACAGTGGGATGTTAGGAGGGTGTATGTGACAGTGTGTACATTGGAGGTTGTATGTGACAGTGGGTGCATAGTAGGGTGTATGTGACAGTGGGCGCGTAGGAGGGTGTATGTGACAGTGGGGGCATATGAGGGTGTTTGTGACAGTGGGTGCTCAGGAGGGTGTTTGTGACAGTGGGTGCATATGAGGGTTTATGTGACAGTGGGCCCATAGGACGGTGTATGTGACAGTGGGTGCATAGGAGGGTGTATGTGACAGTGGGTGCATAGTAGGTGTATGTGACAGTGGGCCCATAGGATGGTGTATGTGATAGTGGGCCCATAGGAGGGTGTATGTGACAGTGGGCCCATAGGAGTGTGTATGTGACAGTGGGCCCATAGGAGGGTGTATGTGACAGTGGGTGCCTAGTATGGTGTATGTGACAGTGGGCGCATAGGAGGGTGTATATAACAGTGGGCCCATAGGAGGGTGTATGTGACAGTGTGTGCATAGTAGGGTGTATGTGTCAGTGGGTGCATATGAGGGTGTATGTGACATTGGGCGCATATGAGGGTGTTTGTGACAGTGGGTGCATTATAGGGTGTATGTGACAATGGGTGCATAGTAGGGTGTGTATGTGACAGTGGGCCTATAGGAGGGTGTGTGTGACAGTTGGCCCATAGGAGGGTGTATGTGACAGTGGGTGCATAGTTGGGTGTATGTGACATTAGGCCCATAGGATAGTGTATGTGACAATGGGTAAATAGGAGGGTGTATGTGACAGTAGGTAGATGGTAGGGTGTATGTGACAATGGGTGCATAGTGGGGTTATGTTACAGTAGGCCCATAGTAGGGTGAATGTGACAGTGGGTTCATAGTAGGGTGTATGTGACAGTTTGTGCATAGTAGGGTGTATTTGACAGTGGGCCCATAGGAAGGTGTATGTGACAGTTGGCCCATAGGAGGGTGTATGTGACAGTGTGTGCATAGTAGGGTGAATGTGTCAGTGGGTGCATATGAGGGTGTATGTGACAGTGGGTGCATAGGAGGGTGTATGTGACTGTGTGTGCATAGTAGGGTGTATGTGTCAGTGGGTGCATATGAGGGTGTATGTGACAGTGGGTGCATAGGAGGGTGTATGTGACAGTGGGTGCATAGAAGGGTGTATGTGACAGTGGGCGTGTAGGAGGGTGTATGTGACAGTGGGCACATATGAGGGTGTTTGTGACAGTGGGTGCTTAGGAGGGTGTATGTGACAGTGGGTGCATAGTAGGGTGTATGTGACAGTGGGCCCTTATGTGTGTGTATGTGACAGTGGGTGCATAGAAGGGTGTATCTGACAGTGGGCCCATAGGAGGGTGTATGTGACAGTGGGTTGTTAGGAGGGTGTATGTGACAGTGTGTACATTGGAGGTTGTATGTGACAGTGGGTGCATAGTAGGGTGTATGTGACAGTGGGCGCGTAGGAGGGTGTATGTGACAGTGGGGGCATATGAGGGTGTTTGTGACAGTGGGTGCTCAGGAGGGTGTTTGTGACAGTGGGTGCATATGAGGGTTTATGTGACAGTGGGCCCATAGGACGGTATATGTGACAATGGGTGCATAGTAGTGTGTATGTGACAATGGGTGCATAGTAGGGTTATGTTACAGTGGGCCCATAGGATGGTGTATGTGATAGTGGGCCCATAGGAGGGTGTATGTGACAGTGGGCCCATAGGAGTGTGTATGTGACAGTGGGCCCATAGGAGGGTGTATGTGACAGTGGGTGCCTAGTATGGTGTATGTGACAGTGGGCGCATAGGAGGGTGTATATAACAGTGGGCCCATAGGAGGGTGTATGTGACAGTGTGTGCATAGTAGGGTGTATGTGTCAGTGGGTGCATATGAGGGTGTATGTGACAGTGGGCGCATATGAGGGTGTTTGTGACAGTGGGTGCATTATAGGGTGTATGTGACAATGGGTGCATTGTAGGGTGTGTATGTGACAGTGGGCCTATAGGAGGGTGTGTGTGACAGTTGGCCCATAGGAGGGTGTATGTGACAGTGGGTGCATAGTTGGGTGTATGTGACATTAGGCCCATAGGATAGTGTATGTGACAATGGGTAAATAGGAGGGTGTATGTGACAGTAGGTAGATGGTAGGGTGTATGTGACAATGGGTGCATAGTGGGGTTATGTTACAGTAGGCCCATAGTAGGGTGTATGTGACAGTGGGTTCATAGTAGGGTGTATGTGACAGTTTGTGCATAGTAGGGTGTATTTGACAGTGGGCCCATAGGAAGGTGTATGTGACAGTTGGCCCATAGGAGGGTGTATGTGACAGTGGGCCCATTGGAGGGGGTATGTGACAGTGGGCCCATAGGAGGGTGTATGTGACAGTGGGCCCATAGGAGGGTGTATGTGACAGTGGGCCCATAGGAGGGTGTATATAACAGTGGGCCCATAGGAGGGTGTATGTGACAGTGGGTGCATAGTAGAGTGTATGTGTCAGTGGGTGCATATGAGGGTGTATGTGACAGTGGGCCCATAGGAGGGTGTATGTGACAGTTGGCCCATAGGAGGGTGTATGGGACAGTGGGTGCATAGTTGGGTGTATGTGACAGTAGGCCCATAGGAGGGTGTATGTGACAGTGGGTCCATAGGAGGGTGTATGTGACAGTAGGTAGATGGTAGGGTTATGTGACAATGGGTGCATAGTGGGGTTATGTTACAGTGGGCCCATAGGAGGGTGTATGTGACAGTGGGTGCATAGTAGGGTGTATATGTCAGTGGGTGCATATAAGGGTGTATGTGACAGTGGGCGCTTATCAGGGTGTTTGTGACAGTGTGTGCTTAGGAGGGTGTATGTGAGAGAGAGTGCATAGTAGGATGTATGTGACAGTGGGCTCTTATGTGTGTGTATGTGACAGTGGGTGCATAGAAGGGTGTATCTGACAGTGTGCCCATAGGAGGGTGTATGTGACAGTGGGTGCATAGTAGGGTGTATGTGACAGTGGGCCCATAGGTGGGTGTATGTGACAGTGGGCACATAGGAGGGTGTATGTGACAGTGGGTGCATAGTATGGTGTATGTGACTGTGGGCGCATAGGAGGGTGTATATAACAGTGGGCCCATAGGAGAGTGTATGTGACAGTGTGTGCATAGTAGGGTGTATGTGTCAGTGGGTGCATATGAGGGTGTATGTGACAGTGGGTGCATAGGAGGGTGTATGTGACAGTGGGTGCTTAGAAGGGTGTATGTGACAGTGGGCGTGTAGGAGGGTGTATGTGACAGTGGGCACATATGAGGGTGTTTGTGACAGTGGGTGCTTAGGAGGGTGTATGTGACTGTGGGTGCATAGTAGGGTGTATGTGACAGTGGGCCCTTATGTGTGTGTATGTAACAGTGGGTGCATAAAAGGGTGTACCTGACAGTGTGCCCATAGGAGAGTGTATGTGACAGTGGGTGCATTGGAGGTTGTATGTGACAGTGGGTGCATAGTAGGGTGTATGTGACAGTGGGCGCGTAGGAGGGTGTATGTGACAGTGGGCGCATAGGAGGGTGTATGTGACAGTGGGTGCATAGTATGGTGTATGTGACAGTGGACGCATAGGAGGGTGTATATAACAGTGGGCCCATAGGAGGGTGTATGTGACAGTGGGTGCATAGTAGGGTGTATGTGACAGTGGGTGCATAGTAGGGTATGTGTGACAGTGGGTGCATATGAGGGTTTATGTGACAGTGGGCCCATAGGACGGTATATGTGACAGTGGGTGCATAGTAGTGTGTATGTGACAATGGGTGTATAGTAGGGTTATGTTACAGTGGGCCCATAGGAGGGTGTATGTGACAGTGGGCCCATAGGAGGGTGTATGCGACAGAGGGTGCATAGTAGGGTGTATGTGACAGTGGGCCCATAGGAAGGTGTATGTGACAGTGGGCCCATAGGAGGGTGTATGTGATAGTGGGCCCATAGGAGGGTGTATGTGACAGTGGGCCCATAGGAGGGTGTATGTGACAGTGGACCCATAGGAGGGTGTATGTGACAGTGGGCCCATAGCAGGGTGTATGTGACAGTGGGTGCATAGTATGGTGTATGTGACAGTGGGCGCATAGGAGGGTGTATATAACAGTGGGCCCATAGGAGGGTGTATGTGACAGTGGGTGCATTGTAGAGTGTATGTGTCAGTGGGTGCATTTGAGGGTGTATGTGACAGTGGGCGCATATGAGGGTGTTTGTGACAGTGGGTGCATTATATGGTGTATGTGACAATGGGTGCATAGTAGGGAGTGTATGTGACAGTGGGCCTATAGGAGGGTGTGTGTGACAGTTGCCCATAGGAGGGTGTATGTGACAGTGGGTGCATAGTTGGGTGTATGTGACATTAGGCCCATAGGAGAGTGTATGTGACAATGGGTAAATAGGAGGGTGTATGTGACAGTAGGTAGATGGTAGGGTGTATGTGACAATGGGTGCATAGTGGGGTTATGTTACAGTAGGCCCATAGGAGGGTGTATGTGACAGTGGGTTCATAGTAGGGTGTATGTGACAGTTTGTGCATAGTAGGGTGTATTTGACAGTGGGCCCATAGGAAGGTGTATGTGACAGTGGGCCCACAGGAGGGTGTATGTGACAGTGGGCCCATAGGAGGAGGTATGTGACAGTGGGCCCATAGGAGGGTGTATGTGACAGTGGGCCCATAGGAGGGTGTATGTGACAGTGGGCCCATAGGAGGGTGTATGTGACAGTGGGTGCATAGTATGGTGTAAGTGACTGTGGGCGCATAGGAGGGTGTATGTGACAGTGGGCCCTTAGGATGGTGTGTGTTACAGTGGTTGCATAGTAGGGTGTATGTGACAGTGGGTGCATATAAGGGTGTATGTGACAGTGGGTGCATAGGAGGGTGTATGTGACAATGGGTGCATAGTAGGGTGTATGTGACAGTAGGCCCATAGGAGGGTGTATGTGACAGTGGGCACATAGGAGGGTGTATGTGACAGTGGGTGCATAGTATGGTGTATGTGACTGTGGGCTCATAGGAAGGTGTATATAACAGTGGGCCCATAGGAGAGTGTATGTGACAGTGTGTGCATAGTAGGGTGAATGTGTCAGTGGGTGCATATGAGGGTGTATGTGACAGTGGGTGCATAGGAGGGTGTATGTGACAGTGGGTGCATAGAAGGGTGTATGTGACAGTGGGCGTGTAGGAGGGTGTATGTGACAGTGGGCACATATGAGGGTGTTTGTGACAGTGGGTGCTTAGGAGGGTGTATGTGACAGTAGGTGCATAGTAGGGTGTATGTGACAGTGGGCCCTTATGTGTGTGTATGTAACAGTGGGTGCATAGAAGGGTGTATCTGACAGTGTGCCCATAGGAGGGTGTATGTGACAGTGGGTGCATTGGAGGTTGTATGTGACAGTGGGTGCATAGTAGGGTGTATGTGACAGTGGGCGCGTAGGAGGGTGTATGTGACAGTGGGCGCATATGAGGGTGTTTGTGACAGTGGGTGGTTAGGAGGGTGTTTGTGATAGTGGGTGCATAGTAGGGTGTATGTGACAGTGGGCCCATAGGAGGGTGTATGTGACAGTGGGTGCATAGTAGGGTATGTGTGACAGTGGGTGCATATGAGGGTTTATGTGACAGTGGGCCCATAGGACGGTATATGTGACAGTGGGTGCATAGTAGTGTGTATGTGACAATGGGTGTATAGTAGGGTTATGTTACAGTGGGCCCATAGGAGGGTGTATGTGACAGTGGGCCCATAGGAGGGTGTATGCGACAGAGGGTGCATAGTAGGGTGTATGTGACAGTGGGCCCATAGGAAGGTGTATGTGACAGTGGGCCCATAGGAGGGTGTATGTGATAGTGGGCCCATAAGAGGGTGTATGTGACAGTGGGCCCATAGGAGGGTGTATGTGACAGTGGGCCCATAGGAGGGTGTATGTGACAGTGGGCCCATAGCAGGTTGTATGTGACAGTGGGTGCATAGTATGGTGTATGTGACAGTGGGCGCATAGGAGGGTGTATATAACAGTGGGCCCATAGGAGGGTGTATGTGACAGTGGGTGCATAGTAGAGTGTATGTGTCAGTGGGTGCATATGAGGGTGTATGTGACAGTGGGCCCATAGGAGGGTGTATGTGACAGTTGGCCCATAGGAGGGTGTATGGGACAGTGGGTGCATAGTTGGGTGTATGTGACAGTAGGCCCATAGGAGGGTGTATGTGACAGTGGGTCCATAGGAGGGTGTATGTGACAGTAGGTAGATGGTAGGGTTATGTGACAATGGGTGCATAGTGGGGTTATGTTACAGTGGGTCCATAGGAGGGTGTATGTGACAGTGGGTGCATAGTAGGGTGTATATGTCAATGGGTGCATATGAGGGTGTATGTGACAGTGGGCGCTTATCAGGGTGTTTGTGACAGTGGGTGCTTAGGAGGGTGTATGTGACAGTGGGTGCATAGTAGGATGTATGTGACAGTGGGCTCTTATGTGTGTGTATGTGACAGTGGGTGCATAGAAGGGTGTATCTGACAGTGTGCCCATAGGAGGGTGTATGTGACAGTGGGTGCATAGTAGGGTGTATGTGACAGTGGGCCCATAGGTGGGTGTATGTGACAGTGGGCACATAGGAGGGTGTATGTGACAGTGGGTGCATAGTATGGTGTATGTGACTGTGGGTGCATAGGAGGGTGTATATAACAGTGGGCCCATAGGAGAGTGTATGTGACAGTGTGTGCATAGTAGGGTGTATGTGTCAGTGGGTGCATATGAGGGTGTATGTGACAGTGGGTGCATAGGAGGGTGTATGTGACAGTGGGTGCTTAGAAGGGTGTATGTGACAGTGGGCGTGTAGGAGGGTGTATGTGACAGTGGGCACATATGAGGGTGTTTGTGACAGTGGGTGCTTAGGAGGGTGTATGTGACTGTGGGTGCATAGTAGGGTGTATGTGACAGTGGGTGCATAGTAGGGTGTATGTGACAATGGGCCCTTATGTGTGTGTATGTAACAGTGGGTGCATAAAAGGGTGTATCTGACAGTGTGCCCATAGGAGGGTGTATGTGACAGTGGGTGCATTGGAGGTTGTATGTGACCGTGGGTGCATAGTAGGGTGTATGTGACAGTGGGCGCGTAGGAGGGTGTATGTGACAGTGGGCGCATAGGAGGGTGTATGTGACAGTGGGTGCATAGTATGGTGTATGTGACAGTGGGCGCATAGGAGGGTGTATATAACAGTGGGCCCATAGGAGGGTGTATGTGACAGTGGGTGCATAGTAGGGTGTATGTGACAGTGGGTGCATAGTAGGGTATGTGTGACAGTGGGTGCATATGAGGGTTTATGTGACAGTGGGCCCATAGGACGGTATATGTGACAGTGGGTGCATAGTAGTGTGTATGTGACAATGGGTGTATAGTAGGGTTATGTTACAGTGGGCCCATAGGAGGGTGTATGTGACAGTGGGCCCATAGGAGGGTGTATGCGACAGAGGGTGCATAGTAGGGTGTATGTGACAGTGGGCCCATAGGAGGGTGTATGTGACAGTGGGCCCATAGGAGGGTGTATGTGACAGTGGGCCCATAGGAGGGTGTATGTGACAGTGGACCCATAGGAGGGTGTATGTGACAGTGGGCCCATAGCAGGGTGTATGTGACAGTGGGTGCATAGTATGGTGTATGTGTCAGTGGGTGCATATGAGGGTGTATGTGACAGTGGGCGCATATGAGGGTGTTTGTGACAGTGGGTGCATTATATGGTGTATGTGACAATGGGTGCATAGTAGGAGTGTATGTGACAGTGGGCCTATAGGAGGGTGTGTGTCACAGTGGGTGCAATAATAGGGTGTATGTGACAATGGGTGCATAGTAGGGTGTATGTGACAGTGGGCCCATAGGAGGGTGTATGTGACAGTGGGCCCATAGGAGGGTGTATGTGACAGTGGGTGCATAGTATGGTGTATGTGACTGTGGGCGCATAGGAGGGTGTATGTGACTGTGGGCCCATAGGATGGTGTGTGTTACAGTGGTTGCATAGTAGGGTGTATGTGACAGTGGGTGCCTAGGAGGGTGTATGTGACAGTGGGTGCATAGTAGGGTGTATGTGACAGTAGGCCCATAGGAGGGTGTATGTGACAGTGGGCACATAGGAGGGTGTATGTGACAGTGGGTGCATAGTATGGTGTATGTGACTGTGGGCGCATAGGAGGGTGTATATAACAGTGGGCCCGTAGGAGGGTGTATGTGACTGTGTGCATAGTAGGGTGTATGTGTCAGTGGGTGCATATGAGGGTGTATGTGACAGTGGGTGCACAGGAGGGTGTATGTGACAGTGGGTGCATAGTTGGGTGTATGTGACAGTAGGCCCATAGGAGGGTGTATGTGACAGTGGGTCCATAGGAGGGTGTATGTGACAGTAGGTAGATGGTAGGGTTATGTGACAATGGGTGCATAGTGGGGTTATGTTACAGTGGGCCCATAGGAGGGTGTATGTGACAGTGGGTGCATAGTAGGGTGTATATGTCAGTGGGTGCGTATGAGGGTGTATGTGACAGTGGGCGCTTATCAGGGTGTTTGTGACAGTGGGTGCTTAGGAGGGTGTATGTGACAGTGGGTGCATAGTAGGATGTATGTGACAGTGTGCCCATAGGAGGGTGTATGTGACAGTGGGTGCATAGTAGGGTGTATGTGACAGTGGGCCCATAGGTGGGTGTATGTGACAGTGGGCACATAGGAGGGTGTATGTGACAGTGGGTGCATAGTATGGTGTATGTGACTGTTGGCGCATAGGAGGGTGTATATAACAGTGGGCCCATAGGAGAGTGTATGTGACAGTGTGTGCATAGTAGGGTGTATGTGTCAGTGGGTGCATATGAGGGTGTATGTGACAGTGGGTGCATAGGAGGGTGTATGTGACAGTGGGTGCTTAGAAGGGTGTATGTGACAGTGGGCGTGTAGGAGGGTGTATGTGACAGTGGGCACATATGAGGGTGTTTGTGACAGTGGGTGCTTAGGAGGGTGTATGTGACTGTGGGTGCATAGTAGGGTGTATGTGACAGTGGGCGTGCATAGTAGGGTGTATGTGACAGTGGGCCCTTATGTGTGTGTATGTAACAGTGGGTGCATAAAAGGGTGTATCTGACAGTGTGCCCATAGGAGGGTGTATGTGACAGTGGGTGCATTGGAGGTTGTATGTGACAGTGGGTGCATAGTAGGGTGTATGTGACAGTGGGCGCGTAGGAGGGTGTATGTGACAGTGGGTGCATAGGAGGGTGTATGTGACAGTGGGTGCATAGTATGGTGTATGTGACAGTGGGCGCATAGGAGGGTGTATATAACAGTGGGCCCATAGGAGGGTGTATGTGACAGTGGGTGGATAGTAGGGTGTATGTGTCAGTGGGTGCATATAAGGGTGTATGTGACAGTGGGCGCATATGAGGGTGTTTGTGACAGTCGGTGCATTATAGGGTGTATCTGACAATGGGTGCATAGTAGGGTGTGTATGTGACAGTGGGCCTATAGGAGGGTGTGTGTGACAGTTGGCCCATAGGAGAGTGTATGTGACAGTGGGTGCATAGTTGGGTGTATGTGACAGTAGGCCCATAGGAGGGTGTATGTGACAGTGGGTCCATAGGAGGGTGTATGTGACAGTAGGTAGATGGTAGGGTTATGTGACAATGGGTGCATAGTGGGGTTATGTTACAGTGGGCCCATAGGAGAGTGTATGTGACAGTGGGTGCATAGTAGGGTGTATATGTCAGTGGGTGCATATGAGGGTGTATGTGACAGTGGGCACTTATCAGGGTGTTTGTGACAGTGGGTACTTAGAAGGGTGTATCTGACAGTGTGCCCATAGGAGGGTGTATGTGACAGTGGGTTCTTAGGAGGGTGTATGTGATAGTGGGTGCATAGTAGGGTTATGTGACAGTGGGCCCATAGGAGGGTGTATATAACAGTGGGCCCATAGGAGAGTGTATGTGACAGTGGGTGCATAGTAGGGTGTATGTGTCAGTGGGTGCATATGAGGGTGTATGTGACAGTGGGCGCATATGACGGTGTTTGTGATAGTGGGTGCATTATAGGGTGTATGTGACAATGGGTGCATAGTAGGGTGTGTGTGTGACAGTGGGCCTATAGGAGGGTGTGTGTGACTGTTGGCCCATAGGAGGGTGTATGTGACAGTGGGTGCATAGTTGGGTGTATGTGACAGTAGGCCCATAGGAGGGTGTATTTGACAATGGGTACATAGGAGGGTGTATGTGACAGTAGGTAGATGGTAGGGTGTATGTGACAGTGGGTGCATAGTAGGGTATATGTGACAGTGGGTGGATATGAGGGTTTATGTGACAGTGGGCCCATAGGACGGTATATGTGACAATGGGTGCATAGTAGGGTGTATGTGACAATGGGTGCATAGTAGGGTTATGTTACAGTGGGCCCATAGGAGGGTGTATGTGACAGTGGGCCCATAGGAGGGTGTATGCGACACAGGGTGCATAGTAGGGTGTATGTAACAGTGGGCCCATAGGAAGGTGTATGTGACAGTTTGCCCATAGGAGGGTGTATGTGATAGATGGCCCATAGGAGGGTGTATGTGACAGTGGGCCCATAGGAGTGTGTATGTGACAGTGGGCCCATAGGAGGGTGTATGTGACATGGGTGCATAGTAGGGTGTATGTGTCAGTGGGTGCATATGAGGGTGTATGTGACAGTGGGCGCATATGAGGGTGTTTGTGACAGTGGGTGCATTATAGGGTGTAGGTGACAATGGGTGCATAGTAGGGTGTGTATGTGACAGTGGGCCTATAGGAGGGTGTGTGTGACAGTTGGCCCATTGGAGGGTGTATGTGACAGTGGGTGCATAGTAGGGTGTATGTGACAGTAGGCCCATAGGAGGGTGTATGTGACAGTGGATCCATAGGAGGGTGTATGTGACAGTAGGTAGATGGTAGGGTGTATGTGACAATGGGTGCATAGTGGGGTTATGTTACAGTGGGCCCATAGGAGGGTGTGTGTGACAGTTGGCCCATAGGAGGGTGTATGTGACAGTGGGTGCATAGTAGGGTGTATGTGTCAGTGGGTGCATATGAGGGTGTATGTGACAGTGGGCGCATATGAGGGTGTTTGTGACAGTGGGTGCTTAGGAGGGTGTATGTGACAGTTGGTGCATAGTAGGGTGTATGTGACAGTGGGCTCTTATGTGTGTGTATGTGACAGTGGGTGCATAGAAGGGTGTATCTTACAGTGTGCCCATAGGAGGGTGTATGTGACAGTGGGTTTTTAGGAGGGTGTATGTGACAGTGGGTGCATAGTAGGGTGTATGTGACAGTGGGCCCATAGGTGGGTGTATGTGACAGTGGGTGCATTATATGGTGTATGTGACAATGGGTGCATAGTAGGGTGTGTATGTGACAGTGGGCCTATAGGATGGTGTGTGTGACAGTTGGCCCATAGGAGGGTGTATGTGACAGTGGGTGCATAGTAGGGTGTATGTGACAGTAGGCCCATAGGAGTGTGTATGTGACAGTGGGCACAATTTGATTTAATCCAGAAAATGTTAATGTTATTTTGTGAGCAGAAACTTGCCAGGTGATTTTTTTTAAGGTGGATTGCCTTGAAACTGTTGGCGTGTTTGCCCAGCTTGAGTATACTATGAATACATATTTTATTGCATTAAATCAGTATTGTTCTAGCATGTAGATGTTTATCAGGAGATCTGGTTTATGGTCATATTGTTGAGTATGGATGTGTGGTGTAAAGGAGACAACCAATGAACTCAATTTTTTTAAAGAAAGTACAGTCAATCATTTTTCACCATGTTTTTTATTTTATGCGTGATCAAGATCCACAGGTGGTGGATCTAAACGTTGCAAGTTTCCACTAAACGCTCCAACGTAAGTGTTAATTCTTGCTGCCCATTGAAATCTTGGAGCCATGAACAATATTTTCCAAATCTTATCAGAAACTTGTTGGACTAATTACAAGGCGGTAAGAATTCTGACCTGTCATGTTTGAAGATGAGCCAAATGTCTCAATTATATTGCAATTTTCACTTGCTAATAGTTCTCACCTGTACCATAATACCTACCTAATATACTATCTATTGCAAATATAAATAATATATATATATATATAAATATATATGTATGTGTACAAACACCTGTCTCAGGTGTGTCATGAATCTAGCACCTGTCTCGGGTGTATCATGAACCCAACACCTGTCTCAGATGTGTCATGAACCCAACATCTGTCTCAGGTGTGTCATGAACCCAACCCCTGTCTCAGGTGTGTCATGAACCTGTCTCAGGTGTGTCATGAACCTGTCTCAGGTATGTCGATGTCGGACAAATACCTGCAGCTGCAGTGTCAGCAGGAGGCGGAGAGACGGAGACGGAAGGAGAAGAAGTCGAGGAAGAAGAAGGTGAGCTGTGACTCGGACAATTATCCCTCCGCCGTCATCTCTGTCAACATCGAATACAACGTACCAGAGGTGAGGACAAGGCTCTTATTTGTTGCCAATGTTGAATTAAATAAAAAAGTGTGTCTGTTAGCGCATGAATGGGTTGCACGGAATCCATTTGCATCAGTTCGTTTGCCATCTGGAGTTAATTCTCTGGGTGGAAATCTTGTTAAATATGTATACGTACATAGATGGATGTTCTCTGAGTTACAGGGAGCCAACTTGTCAGATGATGATGACTCGAAGGGTACTAAAGATGACCCACATAGACTTCTCAACATTAACCTAGATGAGTGAGTGTGTTATTATATTCTATTCTCCCGTCAAGGGCCCCTCACAGGTTTGGGGCATATTGCTTCACAGTGATGGACCATTCTTTAAAACGTTAATTTGTGTTTGTGTCTTGATCAGGTTGTAGTACTAGTCTGAATATTAACATATAGTTGCCTCACGTTGTGTTCACTTGCTTCTTTACACCATTGGCCTCTAATGTACCAATTGGTGATAGTTAATTTGTATTAAAAATATGATTTATAGAGACAATGCATATTTTATTGTTAAAAGTTTATATTAGTTGGAAATTACAGGGAATCACAGACATGTAACACACATGTCTCACACATGTCTCACACAAAGTGACATGAAATACTACGATGCACACATGCATTCATACATATGCAAAGCATGTATGCATACGCGCATTCATGCATGCACTGCAAACACACACACAACATAAACACACACACACACACAGGCATATACACACGCACAAACAAAGACACACACACATACACACTCATACACAAGCGCACGTGCACACACACATACCCATGTTGTCCCTCCTGTCCGCTTCCCCCTGTTAGATCACAGCGAGATGAGGAGGTGTTGCCTGTCCACACGTACCAGACTCTGTCGTCTCCACTCAGCGTGAAGGCCCCACCAGAGTCAGCCGCAGCCACAGCACGGGAGAAAAAACACAGGAATGAACGAGAGAAGAAACACAGGAAAGACAAGAAGGAGAGGAAGGTAGGAGGGACAATTCATTTCAGTGTTTGTTTGGGAGAAATATTCATGTTTTTCAAATTTAGCAGCTACCCAATGTAGTGGGAATCTAAGGAAGGTGGCTTGAACAAATGTAAAATGCTACACATTTTCATACTGTAAACTTTGTTGGTGAGTTATCTATGTATTAACACGCTAACTTTGGAGTCTTGTAAGTGTATCACCTTTGAGACATCAAGGTCTACTCACATCTTGCTATGTTCATATGTTGGCTTGAATGGCTTTGTTAGACCATTGGCCTCTGATCCACCAATTGACGATGCATTTTAGAAAACACAAAGATAGGTTTCTTTAAAGTTATTTTCTTTCATATCTTTTATATGCGTGACTTTCCGGATAGTCTTTTTTATTCAATTGAATGGTGATTCACCAGATGACACCATTGTAAATTAGTGGTTTGTAGCTGCATCGGTGCGAGAGAGAGAGAGAGAGGAAGTTAGAGAGAGAGAGAGAGAGAGAGGGAGAGGGGGTGAGAGAGAGAGGGGGGAGAAAGGGAGAATGAGAGAAAGAGAGAGTGAGAGAGAGAGGGAGGGGGGGAGGGAGGGAGAGAGGGTGTGAGAGGGAGGGATGGATGGAAGGAGAACGAAAGAGAGAGAGGGGGGAGAGAGGGAGAATGAGAGAAAGAGGGGAGTGAGAGAGAGGGAGGTAGGGATGGATGAAAGGAGAACGAGAGAGAGAGAGGGAGGGAGATTGAGAGGGGGGAGGGAGGGAAGAGGAGAGAGAGGGAGGGAGGGAGGGGGAGGTGAGAGACAGTGAGAGAGAGAGAGAGGGAGAGGGGAGGAGAGAGTGAGAGAAAGAGAGAGATAGGGGTGAGAGTGGGAGAATGAGAGAAAGAGAGAGGGAGTGAGAGAGAAAGGGAGGGAGTGAGAGAGGGAGAGGGAGGGAGGGATGGAGAGAGGGAGTGAGAGAGAGAGGGAGGGAAGGATGGAAGGAGAACGAAAGAGAGGGAGGGAGATTGAGAGGGGGGTAGGGAGAGAGGGATTGAGATACAGAGACGGAGGGAGGGAGGGAGAGAGAGAGGGGGGAGTGAGAGAGGGAGGGAAGGAGGGAGAACGAGAGAGAAAGAAATAGAGAGATCACTATATTCATCTCTGTTGCCTTCCAGCATGAGAAGAAGAGCAAGAAGGGTCACCACCACCACTCCAAAAATGACTGTCCCAGTCTCCTCATCGCCTCGGCCAATGGTACTGACCAGCCAATGACCCCTGATGACATGCCAGTGACCTATGACATGAATGACGTTGCCGAAAAGGTAATCTTGAAAGTACTACAAACTACTCCATTTTATTTTTCTTGCACGAACATGGCAGTAGGTTCTCTCTTTAGAAATTTATTATCAACTTTTTACTCAGTCCTATTGTTACGGTAGAAAACTTCAATTATATGACAGTTGTGCCTTTTTGGTATTGGCATGAACTTTGAACTGTACGGATGTAGTAGTTTTACTGACATTTGACATTGTTCCAAACTTTCAATCCCCTTTTTGAGCACCCATGCCTTCTGTTTTTCTCTTCAGTGCTATATTTTGGATTGTGCTTTGATGAATTAGATAGACAGTTGTTAACATCAGGTCATGCCGGGTCTTTTTTTACCATATTCTACACTATTTTCGAAAGTGAACCTCCTGTAAGTCATATAAATGTGAGAAAATGTTTTAATGAAGTTGTAAAATGCCTTTGAGCAGTTTAAGCTGAAAGGCCGCTGTATAAATGTTCAGATTATTATTAATATTATGTTCATATTAAAATGTACCAAGCAAAGATGGAAATAAGTATGTTAAACATCACATATCAGGAGAGAAAAACAAACATCTGGGTAAGATAGAAGACAAAGGTCATAGACGAGATAAAACAAATCATAAGACAGAAGTGGACCTGGGCAGGGCACATTAGCAGACTATGAGATAACTGATGGACATCGCATATCACAACCTGGAGACCTTACGAAGGGAAACGATCTAGAGGAAGACCAGCGAAGTGATGGAGGGATAAACTAGACGAGTACTCGAAGGGCACCATCTGGCAGAGGATAGCGTAAGACAGGCAGATTTGGAAACGACATGCTGAGGCCTTCGCCCAACCACGTGACACTCCGGCTGAACAATGATAATGATGATGAAGAGATGTTGTTTTCATAGACGGATGACGTGAACTGTTTAACCGTTTTTACTCCATGACATTTAATTTTTTTAACCCTTTAGACCCCTTGACATTTCATTGTTTAACCCTTTAGACTCCATGACGTTTAAATAAATATACTTTGATTCCCCATGGCACTCATACACATTCAGGAAATAATGTTTTCAAATGGAGCTTGTTCAACATAATAGACTAAGTTTTAAAATGACATGTAGCATGCAATGATCCACTAGATGACACC
>JAHLWY010000550.1:0-27484 GCA_020002185.1 Paraescarpia echinospica
GGGGTGACAATCACAATTGGTTACAAGTGCCATAGTAGGGGCGTAATTACCAAGTTGATAAGCCGTACACATCCATGTACAAACAGAAAGGCTGGGGTACTAGATCCCCCCGCCCCTACATGGGGGTGACAATCACAGTTGGTTACAAGTGTCATAGTAAGGGCGTAATTACCAAGTTGATTAGCCATACACATCCATGTACAGACAGAAAGACTGGGGTACTAGATCCCCCCGCCCCTAGATGGGGGTGACAATCACAATTGGTTACAAGTGCCATAGTAGGGGCGTAATTACCAAGTTGATTAGGCATACACATCCATGTACAGACAGAAAGGCTGGGGTACTTGATCCCCCCGCCCCTACCCGGGGGTGACAATCACAGTTGGTTACAAGTGCAATAGTAGGGGCGTAATTACCAAGTTGATTAGCCGTACACATCCATGTACAAACATAAAGGCTGGGGTACTAGATCCCCCCGCCCCTACCCGGGGGTGACAATCACAGTTTGTTACAAGTGTCATAGTAGGGGCGTAATTACCAAGTTGATTAGCCATACACATCCATGTACAAACAGAATGGCTGGGGTACTAGATCCCCCCGCCCCTACCCGGGGGTGACAATCACAGTTGGTTACAAGTGTCGTAGTAGGGGCGTAATTACCAAGTTGATTAGTCATACACATCCATGTACAAAGAGAAAGGCTGGGGTACTCGATCCCCCCGCCCCTACATGGGGGTGACAATCACAGTTGGTTACAAGTGTCATAGTAGGGGCGTAATTACCAAGTTGATTAGCCATACACATCCATGTACAAACAGAAAGGCTGGGGTACTCGATCCCCCCGCCCCTACATGGGGGTGACAATCACAGTTGGTTACAAGTGCCATAGTAGGGGCGTCATTACCAAGTTGATTAGCCATACACATACATGTACAAACAGATAGGCTGGGGTACTAGATCCCCCCGCCCCTACATGGGGGTGACAATCACAGTTGGTTACAAGTGCCATAGTAGGGGCTTAATTACCAAGTTGATTAGCCGTACACATCCATGTACAAACAGAATGTTTGGGGTACTAGATCCACCCGCCCTTACATGGGGGTGACAATCACAGTTGGTTACAAGTGTCATAGTAGGGGCGTAATTACCAAGTTGATTAGCCATACACATCCATGTACAAACAGAAAGGCTGGGGTACTCGATCCCCCCGCCCCTACATGGGGGTGACAATCACAGTTGGTTACAAGTGTCATAGTAGGGGCGTAATTACCAAGTTGATTAGCCATACACATCCATGTACAAACAGAAAGGCTGGGGTACTCGATCCCCCCGCCCCTACATGGGGGTGACAATAACAGTTGGTTACAAGTGCCATAGTAGGGGCGTAATTACCAAGTTGATTAGTCATACATATACATGTACAAACAGAAAGGCTGGGGTACTAGATCCCCCCGCCCCTACATGGGGGTGACAATCACAGTTGGTTACAAGTGCCTTAGTAGGGGCTTAATTACCAAGTTGATTAGCCGTACACATCCATGTACAAACAGAATGGTTGGGGTACTAGATCCCCCCGCCCCTACATGGGGGTGACAATCACAATTGGTTACAAGTGCCATAGTAGGGGCGTCATTACCAAGTTGATTAGCCATACACATACATGTACAAACAGAAAGGCTGGGGTACTAGATCCCCCCGCCCCTACATGGGGGTGACAATCACAATTGGTTACAAGTGCCATAGTAGGGGCGTATTTACCAAGTTGATTAGCCGTACACATCCATGTACAAACAGAAAGGTTGGGGAACTAGATCCCCCCGCCCCTACCCGGGGGTGACAATCACAGTTGGTTACAAGTGCCATGGTAGGGGCGTAATTACCAAGTTGATTAGCCATACACATCCATGTACAAACAGAAAGGCTGGGGTACTAGATCCCCCCGCCCCTACATGGGGGTGACAATCACAGTTGGTTGCAAGTGCCATAGTAGTGGCGTAATTACCAAGTTGATTAGCCATAAACATCCATATACAGACAGAAAGGCTGGGGTACTATATCCCCCCGCCCCTACACGGGGGTGACAATCACAATTGGTTACAAGTGCCATAGTAGGGGAGTAATTACCAAGTTGATTAGCCATACACATCCATGTACAAACAGAAAGGCTGTGGTACTAGATCCCCCCGCCGTTACATGGGGGTGACAATCACAGTTGGTTACAAGTGTCATAGTAGGGTCGTAATTACCAAGTTGATTAGCCATACACATCCATGTACAGACAGAAAGGCTGGGGTACTAGATCCCACCGCCCGTACATGGGGGTGACAATCACAATTGGTTACAAGTGTCATAGTAGGGGCGTAATTACCAAGTTGATTAGCCATACACATCCATGTACAAACAGGTAGGCTGGGGTACTAGATCCCTCCGCCCCTACATGGGGGTGACAATCACAGTTGGTTACAAGTGTCATAGTAGGGGCGTAATTACCAAGTTGATTAGCCATACACATCCATGTACAGACAGAAAGGCTGGGGTAATAGATCCCCCCGCCCCTACATGGGGGTGACAATCACAGTTGGTTACAAGTGTCATAGTAGGGGCGTAATTACCAAGTGGATTAGCCATACACATCCATGTACAAACAGAAAGGCTGGGGTACTAGATCCCCCCGCCCCTACATGGGGGTGACAATCACAGTTGGTTACCAGTGTCATAGTAGGGGCGTAATTACCAAGTTGATTAGCCATACACATCCATGTACAGACAGAAAGACTGGGGTACTAGATCCCCCCGCCCCTACATGGGGGTGACAATCACAGTTGGTTGCAAGTGTCATAGTAGGGGCGTAATTACCAAGTTGATTAGCCATACACATCCATGTACAAACAGAAAGGCTGGGGTACTAGATCCCCCCGCCACTACATGGGGGTGACAATCACAATTTGTTACAAGTGCCATAGTAGGGGCGTAATTACCAAGTTGATTAGCCATACACATCCATGTACAGACAGAAAGGCTGGGGTACTAGATCCCCCCGCCCCTACCCGGGGGTGACAATCACAGTTGGTTACAAGTGCCATAGTAGGGGCTTAATTACCAAGTTGATTAGGCGTACACATCCATGTACAAACAGAAAGGCTGGGGTACTAGATCCCCCGCCCCTACATAGGGGTGACAATCACAGTTGGTTACAAATGTCATAGTAGGGACGTAATTACCAATTTGATTAGCCATACACATCCATGTACAAACAGAAAGGCTGGGGTACTAGATCCCCCCGCCCCTACATGGGGGTGACAATCACAGTTGGTTACAAGTGTCATAGTAGGGGCGTAATTACCAAGTTGATTAGCCATACACATCCATGTACAGACAGAAAGGCTGGGGTACTAGATCCCCCCGCCCCTACATGGGGGTGACAATCACAGTTGGTTAAAAGTGCCATAGTAGGGCCTTAATTACCAAGTTGATTAGCCGTACACATCCATGTACAAACAGAATGGTTGGGGTACTAGATCCCCCCGCCCCTACATGGGGGTGACAATCACAATTGGTTACAAGTGCCATAGTAGGGGCGTAATTACCAAGTTGATTAGGCATACACATCCATGTACAGACAGAAAGGCTGGGGTACTTGATCCCCCCGCCCCTACCCGGGGGTGACAATCACAGTTGGTTACAAGTGCCATAGTAGGGGCTTAATTACCAAGTTGATTAGCCGTACACATCCATGTACAAACAGAAAGGCTGGGGTACTAGATCCCCCGCCCCTACATAGGGGTGACAATCACAGTTGGTTACAAGTGTCATAGTAGGGACGTAATTACCAATTTGATTAGCCATACACATCCATGTACAAACAGAAAGGCTGGGGTACTAGATCCCCCCGCCCCTACATGGGGGTGACAATCACAGTTGGTTACAAGTGTCATAGTAGGGGCGTAATTACCAAGTTGATTAGCCATACACATCCATGTACAGACAGAAAGGCTGGGGTACTAGATCCCCCCGCCCCTACATGGGGGTGACAATCATAGTTGGTTACAAGTGTCATAGTAGGGGCGTAATTACCAAGTTGATTAGCCAATCACATCCATGTACAAACAGAAAGGCTGGGGTACTAGATCCCCCCGCCCCTACCCGGGGTTGACAATCACAGTTGGTTACAAGTGCCATAGTAGGGGCGTAATTACCAAGTTGATTAGCCATACACATCCATGTACAAACAGAAAGGCTGGGGTACTAGATCCCCCCGCCCCTACATGGGGGTGACAATCACAATTGGTTACAAGTGCCATAGTAGGGGCGTAATTACCAAGTTGATAAGCCGTACACATCCATGTACAAACAGAAAGGCTGGGGTACTAGATCCCCCCGCCCCTACATGGGGGTGACAATCACAGTTGGTTACAAGTGTCATAGTAAGGGCGTAATTACCAAGTTGATTAGCCATACACATCCATGTACAGACAGAAAGACTGGGGTACTAGATCCCCCCGCCCCTACATGGGGGTGACAATCACAATTGGTTACAAGTGCCATAGTAGGGGCGTAATTACCAAGTTGATTAGGCATACACATCCATGTACAGACAGAAAGGCTGGGGTACTTGATCCCCCCGCCCCTACCCGGGGGTGACAATCACAGTTGGTTACAAGTGCCATAGTAGGGGCGTAATTACCAAGTTGATTAGCCGTACACATCCATGTACAAACATAAAGGCTGGGGTACTAGATCCCCCCGCCCCTACCCGGGGGTGACAATCACAGTTGGTTACAAGTGCCATAGTAGGGGCGTAATTACCAAGTTGATTAGCCATACACATCCATGTACAAACAGAAAGGCTGGGGTACTAGATCCCCCCGCCCGTACCCGGGGGTGACAATCACAGTTGGTTACAAGTGTCGTAGTAGGGGCGTAATTACCAAGTTGATTAGTCATACACATCCATGTACAAACAGAAAGGCTGGGGTACTCGATCCCCCCGCCCCTACATGGGGGTGACAATCACAGTTGGTTACAAGTGTCATAGTAGGGGCGTAATTACCAAGTTGATTAGCCATACACATCCATGTACAAACAGAAAGGCTGGGGTACTCGATCCCCCCGCCCCTACATGGGGGTGACAATCACAGTTGGTTATAAGTGCCATAGTAGGGGCGTAATTACCAAGTTGATTAGCCATACACATACATGTACAAACAGAAAGGATGGGGTACTAGATCCCCCCGCCCCTACATGGGGGTGACAATCACAGTTGGTTACAAGTGCCATAGTAGGGGCTTAATTACCAAGTTGATTAGCCGTACACATCCATGTACAAACAGAATGTTTGGGGTACTAGATCCCCCCGCCCCTACATGGGGATGACAATCACAATTGGTTACAAGTGCCATAGTAGGGGCGTAATTACCAAGTTGATTAGTCATACACATCCATGTACAAACAGAAAGGCTGGGGTACTCGATCCCCCCGCCCCTACATGGGGGTGACAATCACAGTTGGTTACAAGTGTCATAGTAGGGGCGTAATTACCAAGTTGATTAGCCATACACATCCATGTACAAACAGAAAGGCTGGGGTACTCGTTCCCCCCGCCCCTACATGGGGGTGACAATAACAGTTGGTTACAAGTGCCATAGTAGGGGCGTAATTACCAAGTTGATTAGCCATACACATATATGTACAAACAGAAAGGCTGGGGTACTAGATCCCCCCGCCCCTACATGGGGGTGACAATCACAGTTGGTTACAAGTGCCATAGTAGGGGCTTAATTACCAAGTTGATTAGCCGTACACATCCATGTACAAACATAATGTTTGGGGTACTAGATCCCCCCGCCCCTACATGTGGATGACAATCACAGTTGGTTACAAGTGCCATAGTAGGGGCTTAATTACCAAGTTGATTAGCCGTACACATCCATGTACAAACAGAATGGTTGGGGTACTAGATCCCCCCGCCCCTACATGGGGGTGACAATCACAATTGGTTACAAGTGCCATAGTAGGGGCGTATTTACCAAGTTGATTAGCCGTACACATCCATGTACAAACAGAAAGGTTGGGGAACTAGATCCCCCCGCCCCTACCCGGGGGTGACAATCACAGTTGGTTACAAGTGCCATGGTAGGGGCGTAATTACCAAGTTGATTAGCCATACACATCCATGTACAAACAGAAAGGCTGGGGTACTAGATCCCCCCGCCCCTACATGGGGGTGACAATCACAGTTGGTTGCAAGTGCCATAGTAGTGGCGTAATTACCAAGTTGATTAGCCATAAACATCCATATACAGACAGAAAGGCTGGGGTACTATATCCCCCCGCCCCTACACGGGGGTGACAATCACAATTGGTTACAAGTGCCATAGTAGGGGAGTAATTACCAAGTTGATTAGCCATACACATCCATGTACAAACAGAAAGGCTGTGGTACTAGATCCCCCCGCCGTTACATGGGGGTGACAATCACAGTTGGTTACAAGTGTCATAGTAGGGTCGTAATTACCAAGTTGATTAGCCATACACATCCATGTACAGACAGAAAGGCTGGGGTACTAGATCCCACCGCCCGTACATGGGGGTGACAATCACAATTGGTTACAAGTGTCATAGTAGGGGCGTAATTACCAAGTTGATTAGCCATACACATCCATGTACAAACAGGTAGGCTGGGGTACTAGATCCCTCCGCCCCTACATGGGGGTGACAATCACAGTTGGTTACAAGTGTCATAGTAGGGGCGTAATTACCAAGTTGATTAGCCATACACATCCATGTACAGACAGAAAGGCTGGGGTAATAGATCCCCCCGCCCCTACATGGGGGTGACAATCACAGTTGGTTACAAGTGTCATAGTAGGGGCGTAATTACCAAGTGGATTAGCCATACACATCCATGTACAAACAGAAAGGCTGGGGTACTAGATCCCCCCGCCCCTACATGGGGGTGACAATCACAGTTGGTTACCAGTGTCATAGTAGGGGCGTAATTACCAAGTTGATTAGCCATACACATCCATGTACAGACAGAAAGACTGGGGTACTAGATCCCCCCGCCCCTACATGGGGGTGACAATCACAGTTGGTTGCAAGTGTCATAGTAGGGGCGTAATTACCAAGTTGATTAGCCATACACATCCATGTACAAACAGAAAGGCTGGGGTACTAGATCCCCCCGCCACTACATGGGGGTGACAATCACAATTTGTTACAAGTGCCATAGTAGGGGCGTAATTACCAAGTTGATTAGCCATACACATCCATGTACAGACAGAAAGGCTGGGGTACTAGATCCCCCCGCCCCTACCCGGGGGTGACAATCACAGTTGGTTACAAGTGCCATAGTAGGGGCTTAATTACCAAGTTGATTAGCCGTACACATCCATGTACAAACAGAAAGGCTGGGGTACTAGATCCCCCGCCCCTACATAGGGGTGACAATCACAGTTGGTTACAAATGTCATAGTAGGGACGTAATTACCAATTTGATTAGCCATACACATCCATGTACAAACAGAAAGGCTGGGGTACTAGATCCCCCCGCCCCTACATGGGGGTGACAATCACAGTTGGTTACAAGTGTCATAGTAGGGGCGTAATTACCAAGTTGATTAGCCATACACATCCATGTACAGACAGAAAGGCTGGGGTACTAGATCCCCCCGCCCCTACATGGGGGTGACAATCACAGTTGGTTAAAAGTGCCATAGTAGGGCCTTAATTACCAAGTTGATTAGCCGTACACATCCATGTACAAACAGAATGGTTGGGGTACTAGATCCCCCCGCCCCTACATGGGGGTGACAATCACAATTGGTTACAAGTGCCATAGTAGGGGCGTAATTACCAAGTTGATTAGGCATACACATCCATGTACAGACAGAAAGGCTGGGGTACTTGATCCCCCCGCCCCTACCCGGGGGTGACAATCACAGTTGGTTACAAGTGCCATAGTAGGGGCTTAATTACCAAGTTGATTAGCCGTACACATCCATGTACAAACAGAAAGGCTGGGGTACTAGATCCCCCGCCCCTACATAGGGGTGACAATCACAGTTGGTTACAAATGTCATAGTAGGGACGTAATTACCAATTTGATTAGCCATACACATCCATGTACAAACAGAAAGGCTGGGGTACTAGATCCCCCCGCCCCTACATGGGGGTGACAATCACAGCTGGATTACAAAATGTCATAGTAGGGGCGTAATTACCAAGTTGATTAGCCATTACATCCATGTACAGACAGAAAGTTGTTGGGGCACTAGGATCCCCCCGCCCCTACATGGGGTGACAATCATAGTTATTACAAGTGTCATAGTAGGGCGTAATTACCAAGTTGATTAGCCAATCACATCCATGTACAAATAGAAAGCACAAAATGGATCCCCTTCTGCCCCCTACCCTGGGCTTGACTAAATCATGGAAGTGGCTTATGCAAGTGCCATAGTAGGGCGTAATTTACCAAGACACACATCCATTGCATAAACAGGAAAGGTCAACAGATCCCCCGCCCCTACATGGGGGTGACAATCACAATTGGTTACAAGTGCCATAGTAGGGGCGTAATTACCAAGTTGATTAGCCGTACATATCCATGTACAAACAGAAAGGCTGGGGTACTAGATCCCCCCGCCCCTACATGGGGGTGACAATCACAGTTGGTTACAATTGTCATAGTAAGGGCGTAATTACCAAGTTGATTAGCCATACACATCCATGTACAGACAGAAAGACTGGGGTACTAGATCCCCCCGCCCCTACATGGGGGTGACAATCACAATTGGTTACAAGTGCCATAGTAGGGGCGTAATTACCAAGTTGATTAGGCATACACATCCATGTACAGACAGAAAGGCTGGGGTACTTGATCCCCCCGCCCCTACCCAGGGGTGACAATCACAGTTGGTTACAAGTGCCATAGTAGGGGCGTAATTATCAAGTTGATTAGCCGTACACATCCATGTACAAACATAAAGGCTGGGGTACTAGATCCCCCCGCCCCTACCCGGGGGTGAAAATCACAGTTGGTTACAAGTGCCATAGTAGGGGCGTAATTACCAAGTTGATTAGCCATACACATCCATGTACAAACAGAAAGGCTGGGGTACTAGATCCCCCCGCCCCTACCCGGGGGTGACAATCACAGTTGGTTACAAGTGTCATAGTAGGGGCGTAATTACCAAGTTGATTAGCCATACACATCCATGTACAAACAGAAAGGCTGGGGTACTAGATCCCCCCGCCCCTACCCGGGGGTGACAATCACAGTTGGTTACAAGTGTCGTAGTAGGGGCGTAATTACCAAGTTGATTAGTCATACACATCCATGTACAAACAGAAAGGCTGGGGTACTCGATCCCCCCGCCCCTACATGGGGGTGACAATCACAGTTGGTTACAAGTGTCATAGTAGGGGCGTAATTACCAAGTTGATTAGCCATACACATCCATGTACAAACAGAAAGGCTGGGGTACTCGATCCCCCCGCCCCTACATGGGGGTGACAATCACAGTTGGTTACAAGTGCCATAGTAGGGGC
Source organism: Paraescarpia echinospica (assembly GCA_020002185.1). Taxonomy (NCBI): domain Eukaryota; kingdom Metazoa; phylum Annelida; class Polychaeta; order Sabellida; family Siboglinidae; genus Paraescarpia; species Paraescarpia echinospica. The sequence continues at coordinate 9,550 of JAHLWY010000550.1, forward strand.
GTCATTACCAAGTTGATTAGCCATACACATACATGTACAAACAGAAAGGCTGGGGTACTAGATCCCCCCGCCCCTACATGGGGGTGACAAACACAGTTGGTTACAAGTGCCATAGTAGGGGCTTAATTACCAAGTTGATTAGCCGTACACATCCATGTACAAACAGAATGTTTGGGGTACTAGATCCCCCAGCCCCTACATGGGGATGACAATCACAATTGGTTACAAGTGCCATAGTAGGGGCGTAATTACCAAGTTGATTAGTCATACACATCCATGTACAAACAGAAAGGCTGGGGTACTCGATCCCCCCGCCCCTACATGGGGGTGACAATCACAGTTGGTTACAAGTGTCATAGTAGGTATGTAATTAATACTAAAGTTGATTAGTCATAAAGACCATAAACAGAAAGGTTGTTGATCCCCGCCCTACATGGGGTGACAATCACAGTTATTGCTGCGCCATAGTAGGGGCGTAATTACTGCTGATTAGCCATAATAATACGCTGCCGTACAAACAGAAAGCTAGTACTCAGATCCTCCTACATGGGGGTGACAATCACAGTTGGTTACAAGTGCCATAGTAGGGGCTTAATTACCAAGTTGATTAGCCGTACACATCCATGTACAAACAGAATGTTTGGGGTACTAGATCCACCCGCCCCTACATGGGGGTGACAATCACAGTTGGTTAAAAGTGTCATAGTAGGGGCGTAATTACCAAGTTGATTAGCCATACACATCCATGTACAAACAGAAAGGCTGGGGTACTCGATCCCCCCGCCCCTACATGGGGGTGACAATCACAGTTGGTTACAAGTGCCATAGTAGGGGCGTAATTACCAAGTTGATTAGCCATACACATACATGTACAAACAGAAAGGCTGGGGTACTAGATCCCCCCGCCCCTACATGGGGGTGACAATCACAGTTGGTTACAAGTGCCATAGTAGGGGCTTAATTACCAAGTTGATTAGCCGTACACATCCATGTACAAACAGAATGGTTGGGGTACTAGATCCCCCCGCCCCTACATGGGGGTGACAATCACAATTGGTTACAAGTGCCATAGTAGGGGCGTAATTACCAAATTGATTAGCCGTACACATCCATGTACAAACATAAAGGCTGGGGTACTAGATCCCCCCGCCCCTACCCGGGGGTGACAATCACAGTTGGTTACAAGTGCCATAGTAGGGGCGTAATTACCAAGTTGATTAGCCATACACATCCATGTACAAACAGAAAGGCTGGGGTACTAGATCCCCCCGCCCCTACCCGGGGGTGACAATCACAGTTGGTTACAAGTGTCGTAGTAGGGGCGTAATTACCAAGTTGATTATTCATACACATCCATGTACAAACAGAAAGGCTGGGGTACTCGATCCCCCCGCCCCTACCCGGGGGTGACAATCACAGTTGGTTACAAGTGTCGTAGTAGGGGCGTAATTACCAAGTTGATTAGTCATACACATCCATGTACAAACAGAAAGGCTGAGGTACTCGATCCCCCCGCCCGTACATGGGGGTGACAATCACAGTTGGTTACAAGTGTCATAGTAGGGGCGTAATTACCAAGTTGATTAGCCATACACATCCATGTACAAACAGAAAGGCTGGGGTACTCGATCCCCCCGCCCCTACATGGGGGTGACAATCACAGTTGGTTACAAGTGCCATAGTAGGGGCTTAATTACCAAGTTGATTAGCCGTACACATCCATGTACAAACAGAATGTTTGGGGTACTAGATCCACCCGCCCCTACATGGGGGTGACAATCACAGTTGGTTACAAGTGTCAGAGTAGGGGCGTAATTACCAAGTTCATTAGCCATACACATCCATGTACAAACAGAAAGGCTGGGGTACTCGATCCCCCCGCCCCTACATGGGGGTGACAATCACAGTTGGTTACAAGTGCCATAGTAGGGGCGTAATTACCAAGTTGATTAGCCATACATACATGTACAAACAGAAAGGCTGGGGTACTAGATCCACCCGCCCCTACATGGGGGTGACAATCACAGTTGGTTACAAGTGTCATAGTAGGGGCGTAATTACCAAGTTGATTAGCCATACACATCCATGTACAAACAGAAAGGCTGGGGTACTCGATCCCCCGCCCCTACATGGGGATGACAATCACAGTTGGTTACAAGTGCCATAGTAGGGGCGTAATTACCAAGTTGATTAGCCATACACATACATGTACAAACAGAAAGGCTGGGGTATAGATCCCCCCGCCCCTACATGGGGGTGACAATCACAGTTGGTTACAAGTGCCATAGTAGGGGCTTAATTACCAAGTTGATTAGCCGTACACATCCATGTACAAACAGAATGGTTGGGGTACTAGATCCCCCCGCCCCTACATGGGGGTGACAATCACAATTGGTTACAAGTGCCATAGTAGGGGCGTATTTACCAAGTTGATTAGCCGTACACATCCATGTACAAACAGAAAGGTTGGGGTACTAGATCCCCCCGCCCCTACCCGGGGGTGACAATCACAGTTGGTTACAAGTGCCATAGTAGGGGCGTAATTACCAAGTTGATTAGCCATACACATCCATGTACCAACAGAAAGGCTGGGGTACTAGATCCCCCCGCCCCTACCCGGGGGTGACAATCACAGTTGGTTACAAGTGTCGTAGTAGGGGCGTAATTACCAAATTGATTATTCATACACATCCATGTACAAACAGAAAGGCTGGGGTACTCGATCCCCCCGCCCCTACATGGGGGTGACAATCACAGTTGGTTACAAGTGTCATAGTAGGGGCGTAATTACCAAGTTGATTAGCCATACACATCCATGTACAAACAGAAAGGCTGGGGTGCTCGATCCCCCCGCCCCTACATGGGGTGACAATCACAGTTGGTTACAAGTGCCATAGTAGGGGCGTAATTACCAAGTTGATTAGCCATACACATACATGTACAAACAGAAAGGCTGGGGTACTAGATCCCCCCGCCCCTACATGGGGTGACAATCACAGTTGGTTACAAGTGCCATAGTAGGGGCTTAATTACCAAGTTGATTAGCCGTACACATCCATGTACAAAAAGAATGGTTCGGGTACTAGATCCCCCCGCCCCTACATGGGGGTGACAATCACAATTGGTTACAAGTGCCATAGTAGGGGCGTAATTACCAAGTTGATTAGGCATACACATCCATGTACAGACAGAAAGGCTGGGGTACTTGATCCCCCCGCCCCTACCCGGGGGTGACAATCACAGTTGGTTACAGGTGTCATAGTAGGGGCGTAATTACCAAGTTGATTAGTCATACACATCCATGTACAAACATAAAGGCTGGGGTACTCGATCCCCCCACCCCTACATGGGGGTGACAATCACAGTTGGTTACAAGTGTCATAGTAGGGGCGTAATTACCAAGTTGATTAGCCATACACATCCATGTACAAACAGAAAGGCTGGGGTACAAATCCCCCCGCCCCTACATGGGGGTGACAATCACAGTTGGTTACAAGTGCCATAGTAGGGGCTTAATTACCAAGTTGATTAGCCGTACACATCCATGTACAAACAGAATGGTTGGGGTACTAGATCCCCCCGCCCCTACATGGGGATGACAATCACAATTGGTTACAAGTGCCATAGTAGGGGCGAAATTACCAAGTTGATTAGTCATACACATCCATGTACAAACAGAAAGGCTGGGGTACTCGATCCCCCCGCCCCTACATGGGGGTGACAATCACAGTTGGTTACAAGTGCCATAGTAGGGGCTTAATTACCAAGTTGATTAGCCATACACATCCATGTACAAACAGAAAGGCTGGGGTACTCGATCCCCCGCCCCTACATGGGGATGACAATCACAGTTGGTTACAAGTGCCATAGTAGGGGCGTAATTACCAAGTTGATTAGCCATACACATACATGTACAAACAGAAAGGCTGGGGTATAGATCCCCCCGCCCCTACATGGGGGTGACAATCACAGTTGGTTACAAGTGCCATAGTAGGGGCTTAATTACCAAGTTGATTAGCCGTACACATCCATGTACAAACAGAATGGTTGGGGTACTAGATCCCCCCGCCCCTACATGGGGGTGACAATCACAATTGGTTACAAGTGCCATAGTAGGGGCGTAATTACCAACTTGATTAGCCGTACACATCCATGTACAAACAGAAAGGTTGGGGTACTAAATCCCCCCGCCCCTACCCGGGGTGACAATCACAATTGGTTACAAGTGCCATAGAAGGGGCGTAATTACCAAGTTGATTAGCCATACACATCCATGTACAAACAGAAAGGCTGGGGTACTAGATCCCCCGCCCCTACATGGGGGTGACAATCACAATTGGTTACAAGTGCCATAGTAGGGGCGTAATTACCAAGTTGATTAGCCATACACATCCATGTACAAACAGAAAGGCTGGGGTACTAGATCCCCCCGCCCCTACATGGGGGTGACAATCACAATTGGTTACAAGTGCCATAGTAGGGGCGTAATTACCAAGTTGATTAGCCGTACACATCCATGTACAAACAGAAAGGCTGGGGTACTAGATCCCCCCGCCCCTACATGGGGGTGACAATCACAGTTGGTTACAAGTGTCATAGTAAGGGCGTAATTACCAAGTTGATTAGCCATACACATCCATGTACAGACAGAAAGACTGGGGTACTAGATCCCCCCGCCCCTACATGGGGGTGACAATCACAATTGGTTACAAGTGCCATAGTAGGGGCGTAATTACCAAGTTGATTAGGCATACACATCCATGTACAGACAGAAAGGCTGGGGTACTTGATCCCCCCGCCCCTACCCGGGGGTGACAATCACAGTTGGTTACAAGTGCCATAGTAGGGGCGTAATTATCAAGTTGATTAGCCGTACACATCCATGTACAAACATAAAGGCTGGGGTACTAGATCCCCCCGCCCCTACCCGGGGGTGACAATCACAGTTGGTTACAAGTGCCATAGTAGGGGCGTAATTACCAAGTTGATTAGCCATACACATCCATGTACCAACAGAAAGGCTGGGGTACTAGATCCCCCCGCCCCTACCCGGGGGTGACAATCACAGTTGGTTACAAGTGTCGTAGTAGGGGCGTAATTACCAAATTGATTATTCATACACATCCATGTACAAACAGAAAGGCTGGGGTACTCGATCCCCCCGCCCCTACATGGGGGTGACAATCACAGTTGGTTACAAGTGTCATAGTAGGGGCGTAATTACCAAGTTGATTAGCCATACACATCCATGTACAAACAGAAAGGCTGGGGTACTAGATCCCCCCGCCCCTACATGGGGGTGAAAATCACAGTTGGTTACAAGTGCCATAGTAGGGGCTTAATTACCAAGTTGATTAGCCATACACATCCATGTACAGACAGAAAGGCTGGGGTACTATATCCCCCCGCCCCTACCCGGGGGTGACAATCACAATTGGTTAAAAGTGCCATAGTAGGGGCGTAATTACCAAGTTGATTAGCCATACACATCCATGTACAAACAGAAAGGCTGGGGTACTAGATCCCCCCGCCCCTACATGGGGGTGACAATCACAGTTGGTTACAAGTGCCATAGTAGGGGCGTAATTACCAAGTTGATTAGCCATACACATCCATGTACAAACAGAAAAGCTGGGGTACTAGAACCCCCCGCCGTTACATGGGGGTGACAATCACAGTTGGTTACAAGTGTCATAGTAGGGTCGTAATTACCAAGTTGATTAGCCATACACATCCACGTACAAACAGAAAGGCTGGGGTACTCGATCCCCCCGCCCCTACATGGGTGTGACAATCACAGTTGGTTACAAGTGCCATAATAAGGGCGTAATTACCAAGTTGATTAGCCATACACATCCATGTACAAACAGAAAGGCTGGGGTACTAGATCCCCCCGCCCCTACATGGGGGTGACAATCACAATTGGTTACAAGTGCCATAGTAGGGGCGTAATTACCAAGTTGATTAGCCGTACACATCCATGTACAAACAGAAAGGCTGGGGTACTAGATCCCCCCGCCCCTACCCGGGGGTGACTATCACAATTGGTTACAAGTGGCATAGTAGGGGCGTAATTACCAAGTTGATTAGCCATACACATCCATGTACAAACAGAAAGGCTGGGGTACTCGATCCCCCTTCTGGCTCCCGGTGTAGAACGCTCACAATATTACCCAGCTGAAAACACCACTACCTTAATGTTTTCAGCGTATCCTCAATTTCAAAACACTAACCCCAACCCCAGTATAATTATACCATCCAGTTACAACAGTCACCTTAGAGAATCATCCTGTACACTAGCTGCAAGTTCGTAATCGTTAGCGCTAATTAGGCAACGGAAATAAATAGTTAGTGTGAAACGACATAACAAATTAATTATATTTAATAACATTATTATAATTTGTTATGGATTGAGTTAGTTGTGGTTGGGGTTAAGGTTAGTTATTAACGTTGTCGTTGGAACCGTTCATGCGATGGGAATAACTAGTTAGTGAGATAATCAGACGACTGGAATATAGAATTATCTATTAGGGTTAAGATTATTATAAGTTGTTATGGTTGGAAACATAATGATGGACCAGCCTTACTATATGTAGTATAGTCGTTATAACCAATCAGATTGGTGATAATAAACAGGTAATGTGAAATATCCTTATTAATTAGATTAAAGTAATTACCACTATCTATGACTGGGTTTAGAATAATCGTTGGAACCAATCAAATTTTAAAATTCTGAGAACAAAATGTAGGGGTAGTGTTTTAAACTTAACAGTAATGTTTTCAGGGTGTGCACAAAACACTAAGGTTTGTGCTTTGAAAGTACGCTTAAAGCAGTTATAGCAGGTAGTAGCTATAACGGGAAGTAGCTATAATCGGAAGACAGTTTTTATATATCTATGTGTAGGCGTTGTTCTAGACTGTCTGGCATAAGTCACACACACAAAACAGGATCGGCGCAAGAGGTCACGGTGACGCGTTATTGTCATGTCGAGAAGATCTTGTAAACCACACTTTAAAAAAAGAGATGACTAACAACACTGAACAAAACATGTACATTCGACAGCTGTAATAGCTTGATTTATGACATAGAATGTATTTCCATTGACGGAAAAAATAAAAAGGTGTGTCTTGTGAATTTGTGATGTCTGGATCCAAGTGACCATTTTATTCTTACAGAACGTTAGCATTAGTAACAGTGATGCCCTGTTTCATTTGTCTGACGTCACCGGCCGATTACCTCAGTTGGATAGAACGTCGTTTTAAGAACGCGAATGTCGCGGGTTCGATCACCATATCGGCCATCAATATTTTTTTAAACCATAATAAATTATTACTCCATATAATGTCCAGTATTATGTTGTGCTAGTAGGACAATAACGTAGTTTTGAAAGGGCACGTGGCGTTGAGATCAACTGTCACCATACGTCAGTCTGCGTGATTCAACGCCATAAACCATTTTTGGTGTTCAACATATATTATGGCCACAGTAGATACAAAAAAGCATGTACTGCCATTCAAAATAAAGATCCGAACAGGCACCTGTATATCGCAGCGTGTTTTAGACGTTGACAATGACAAATATGACGCCATCGTGGTCTGCAGCTGTTCTCACCTGTAACAGCAGTTAGGGAGACCCGTATATACCAGAGGACCATTTGAGAAAGCCGAGTTTGTTCTCCGTGCAAGCAGGGTCTATCCAGATGTCAGAGGTGACAAAACAGGTTACACATACACTCCAAGACGATCGTGGAGTCCCATTTATATATTTATGATATACAAAACCACTGTCGTCGGAAAATGGGACAGTCCCCAATTTGCATCCCCATGAGGCTAGCCAAATACACCTTCAGGTTCTCCACAAGCTTCAATTTGCACCTTGAAATCCACTAACCTTCCCTAAATATGGGGGGGGGGCTAATCCTATATCCAGCCCCCCACCTAAGTTATTTTTCAAGTAAAATATCGGTGTGCGTTATACGTGACTACGTTCTTTCTTCGTGTTTGTTTCTTCCACATCTTCCCCTTGACCACGTGGTCTGATCTTCCCACCTCAATGAGTCGTCTCCACCTATCCCGAACTCATGCTATTCTCTCCATGCGACAAATACGTACGTGGTGTTATTATTCTTACAATTATATAGACAGACATGGACACAAATTAACCTGCGTATATTCCCACCCCACCTGGGTCATCCAGGCGAAATAAAAAAAGTAACTACCCCAACGGACCCGCTAGCACACCACACCTACAACATGTTAGCACACCCCTCCTACATGCAAAACTGACGCAGTTATACATTAGATACATACATAGAGAAATACCTGATCCTGTTTTACAATACAAACACATGCATAAACCATTTGTAGATCAGAATGATATCCAAATTATCCGTGACGACTTGTATAAATACATTAACCTGTAATGTCGTCAATACACTGATAGATAGTGACGTCAATACACTGATCGGAAGTGACGTTTTTGTTGCAGATGAAGGTAAAACAGGACCACATACGACGAGTGCTCGACTCGAAGAAGATTCCATACACGGAGATCGACGTGGCGGCGCCGTACCAGGCCGACGAGAAGGTCTTTATGCAGAAGACACTGAAGCTTGACGGCGACGACCTCGTGGCATTGCCTCCGCAGGTGTTCAACGACAAGAACTACCGCGGTGTGCGTAGTGACGTGTCGGATGACATACACAGTTTAAATACTGAAAACATGAAATTAGGACCAGTCACACTGTTGATTCCGTTTGAATTGGCTTAGATTGCTAACAACAAAAATAATGAGCCAAAGTAGTAGGAAACCTTCGGTTATATTGTTGTAGAACTTTGGTATTGCACCGTTTTTAAGGGATTGATGGAACAAAGCCACGTATAATGTTATTGTATTTTGATATATAATTTATCCAGACTTGCCTTGATGCACGAGTGTTAGGGTTCAAGCTTTATATTTGCAAAAGAACATAATACATAGGATCAGCCTTTCACAATGGCTGTGCCCTTGCCTTTGACGATTTCCCTGTCAGCGTCTGCCCTGAAGCTCCTACATTGGCGTTTGAATTTGGTGTTAACAATCTAAACCAATTCAAACACGATCAACAGTGTCACTGGTCCTAAGATATGTTCTGTTAAGATGTGAGCTAATGCGAACGTTCTAAGTAACAATGTGTTATTCACAAATGTTTAATTGAACTCGGTACGTAACAAAACCCAGTATAACAAATAAAATAAGTCAATAATATTCTATAACGCCGATTGACAAGAATACATACGCCATATTAAATAGCTTTAATAATTTATATATTCAATATGTGGTAGCTTACGCTTGAATTTCAAGTCAGCGTGTACCTGGACAGGTGTGGGACAAACCATGTTTAACGCCACATTCGCACAAGCAGTAGGCCCACCAGTGGAGTAAACTACACGTCAGATCGCTGTGTGACTAGTTTGGTACTGAAAACAATACTACACTTTGTCTACGTTTAGCTGTAACAACATGTTTATGGTAGCCGGTACCTGGCTGTGCCAGTCCCGGCAAAAAAAGGTGCTTAGTTAAAATAGCTCAGTTAACGAATACTGCTTGTATTGAAATTGTGAAGTGAGTGTGCGTGTAAACGTCAAACACTACACTGTCAAACGAACTATGCTTTAGTTGAACGAGAACAACACTTAACAGGGATAGGGTGTTTCTTAATGAATCAAGCTCCCGATGTTACATACACTCTCGATCATTGATATCCAGAAATGGCGACCTTTGGCTGATTGGCGCAGAACAAGTGGTACACAATGAGCGGTTCACATTATCTGTGTCTAAGTGTGAACTCGACTTCATGCGTTGGAACTTCGATGTCGAGATACTCAAAAAGATGTTGACATTCGATCGCCTTGAAGAACGCGTCGTAATCCTGCAAAGAGAGACATCGGTCAGGTCAAGAAAAGTACAAGGCCTCTAACAGTACGCTTGCGAATCTCGCCACCAGAAAAATCATGTTTGTTTGAAATACCATGCTTGAGGTTTTTCTAATTGTTGTGAACATGAAACAGATGTTTCCAGTGTCTCGAGATTTTCTGCCCAAAGACACATACTTGAGTACATAACACGGTGAAATGGCCTAAGTTGAATTTAGTAAGTGTTCGACAATTGTAACCTGAATAGGGGGATGGAAAAAAGACGGAGGGGGAGGGAGGGAGGAAGGAAGAACGGAGGAGTGAGGGAGGGACGGGGGGAGGGAGGGAGAGAGGGAGGAAGAACGGAGGGGCGGAGGGAGGAGGGAGGGAGGAGGGACGGATGGGGGAGGGAGGGAGGGAGGGACGGAGGGAGACAGGAGGGACGGAGGAGGGAGGTAAGGGGAAGGATGGGAGAAGGAATGAGGGAAGTACGGAGGAGGTATAAACTGAAGGGGAAGGAGGGAGAGTGGTGGATGGAGTGAGGGAAGAGGTAGGAGGGAGGGAAGTGCGGAGGGAGGGAGGGAGAGGAAGGATGGGAGGGAGGGAAGGAAGAAGGAAGGGTGGGACGGAGAGAAGAAGAAAGGGAGGGAGGGAGAACAAAAGACCAATTCATTTAGAATATCGTAAATGCGCGATATCGCAAGATTTTGTAGGTGTGGTGTGCTAGCGGGTCCGTTAGGGTATTTACTAGTTTTTTTTAAATTTCGACCGGATGGCCCCGGTGGGGTGGGAATATAAACGAGTTGAACATAATCACTGTAAGAATAATAACACCACCTACTTATTTGTCGCATGGAGACAATAATGTGAGTTCGGGATAGGTGGAGACGACTCATTGAGGGGGAGGGACAGAAAAGACCATGTGATCAAGAGGAAGATGTTGAAGAAACAACGACGAAGAACGAACGAAGTCACACGATAACACACACCGATACTTTACATAAAATAACTTAGGTGGGGGGGCTGGATATAGGATTAGCCCCCCAATATTTAGGGAAGTTTATTGGATTTCAAAGTGCAAATTGATGCTTGTGCAACACGTGAAGGTGTTTTGGCGAGCCTCGGGGGTGTGTGCAATTTAAGGTGATTGGTGAGCCTCAGCCTCCCTTTATATTCAACACTTTCCCGTTTTCCGACGACAGTGGTTATGTACATCATAAGTATATAGATAGGACTCTACGACAGTCTTGGACTATACACGTATCCTGTTTTGTCACCTCTGACATAGACCCTGAACTACATGGAGAACAAACGTGGCCTTCTCAAATGGTGTTATCCTGATATATGCACGGGTTTCCCTAACTGCTTATTTGCAGTGCAATCAGCCTCCTCAGTGCCATGCCAGTGTCTTGTTTCAAACTCTTTCCATCAGCTCTCCTCCTTCCATCTGTCCATCAATCAATTATCAAACCTGATACTTGCAAAGTGTGCTCTTGTCAGCCTTATTGGTTAAGTTATGTCTTCAAAGTATACTGAATTTACTGTAATTTGATGTAATATACAAGTGTGCTCTTTTCAGCCTTATTGGTTAAGTTATGTCTTCAAAGTATACTGAATTTAATGTAATTTTATGTAAGATATGCGAATTAATAATTTTTATTTGTGTGTTAACTGTTAACACAGAAGTACACACTACATGCTCGCACGAAAACACAGGCACGCACGCACACACACAAACGCACACACTCACACACACAGACGTTACAGTAGAAGGGGTACAAATACATTTTCGATCACGAGAACAACTCGAGGACGTGTCAGTTTTTCAGCAAAACAAGAAGAACAAACAGCTGGTCGACATATCTGGGTTAGCGACTGCGAAAAATATACTTGTATTTCGTACTATAGCATGCACATTCGGTTAACAGGACAACTATGGCCAAATTGTAATGTGCGTTATGTGTGTGTGTGTGTGTGTGTGTGTGTGTGTGAGTGTGTGTGTGTGTGAGTGAGTGAGTGAGTGAGTGAGTGAGTGAGTGAGTTAGTGAGTGAGTGAGTGAGTGAGTGAGTGAGTGAGTGAGTGAGTGAGTGAGTGAGTGAGTGAGTGCGTGAGTGCGTGCGTGCGTGCGTGCGCGAGTGTGCGAGTGAGCGAGTGAGCGAGTGAGCGAGTGAGCGAGTGAGTGAGTGAGTGAGTGAGTGAGTGAGTGAGTGAGTGAGTGAGTGAGTGAGTGAGTGAGTGAGTGAGTGAGTGAGTGAGTGAGTGAGTGAGTGAGTGAGTGAGTGAGTGAGTGAGTGAGTGAGTGAGTGAGTGAGTGAGTGTGTGTGTGTGTGTGTGTGTGTGTGTGTGTGTGTGTGTGTGTGTGTGTGCGTGTGTGAGTGCGCTTGCGCGGGTACCTGGGTACTACTTAGGAAGCACACGAAGTGTTCCTATCCCAGAGCAGGTGATGTATACATGGTCAACATGTGCCTTGCGTCATCCCGCCACTCCCGTATGTGCCTGCCAAAGGCGGTGCTAACCAATCTATACGTAAGAAACAACGTTGAGTAACAGAGTAAAATAAGAAGATTAGACCAAACACAAGGAAACTATGATTGCTTCCCATGTCAACTGTTTTCTCCATTTCTCCAGGGTCTGCTGTCTTCCTCACCCGTACAAAAAGTTAGCATTAGTAGTAATGATAATAACAATATATTGCTATTATATTATTATTATCAACGCATATAGCCGCTTTCTTCTGTCCTACTGCTCTGTCGGATGTCTTCCGATTATAGCTACTACCGGTTATAGCTACTACCTGCTTTAGCTGCTTCAAGCGTACTTTCAAAGCACAAACCTTAGTGTTTTGTGCATACCCTGAAAACATTAGTATTAAGTTCAAAACACTACCCCTACATTTTTTTCTCAAACTTTTTCAATTTGATTGGTTCCAACGATTATTCTAAACCCAGCCATAGCTAGTGGTAATTACTTTAATCTAATTAATAAGGATATTTCACATTACCTGTTTATTATCACCAAGATGATTGGTTATAACGACTATGCTACATAGAGTAAGGCTGGTCCATCATTATGTTTCCAACCATAACAACTTATAATAATCTTAACCCTAATAGATACTTCTATATTCCAGTCGTCTTTTTATCTCACTAGCTATTTATTCACGTCGCATGAACGGTTCCAACGACAACGTTAATAACTAACCTTAACCCCAACCACAACTAACTTAATCGATAACAAATTATAATAATGTAATTTAATATAATTAATATTTTATGTCATTTCACACTAACTATTTATTTCCGTTGCCTAATTGGTGCCAACGATTACGAACTTGCAGCTAGTGTACAGGGTGATTCTCTAAGGTGACTGTTGTAACTGGATGGTATAGTTATACTTGTGTTAGTGTTTCGAAATTGAGGGTACGCTTAAAACATTACGGTAGTATTTTGAAAGTTCGCTAAAACACTACCGTAGTGTTTTCAGCGGGGTAATATTTTGAGCGTTCTACACCGGGAGCCAGTAGGGGGTTCTAGTACCCCAGCCTTTCTGTTTGTACATGGATGTGTACGGCTAATCAACTTGGTCATTACGCCCCTACTATGGCACTTGTAACCAATTGTGATTGTCACCCCCATGTAGGGGCTCTTCGGCATTCCATGCCAATGATTACTGTATTTAATAAATGCAATGCCATTTTCTCTCATACATGTTTTCAGTTATGACTGATATGTACAGAAACTAGCTCAGGCTCCACACCAGATTAAGATCTAAAGGAACAACTCCCTCTTCTAATGACAAGTTGAAAACTGTTGCAAGTGGTATGCTAATTTGTTCTATTATTTCCAATAGTAGTGTGGGCGGATTCCCATCCATTCTACGTGATTTTCTTAGCTACCATTTCCGGAGTTACAATTGACTGTCCTAAATAGTCTCATTTTGCCCCCATGAACTTAACCTCTGGTAGTGACAGTGAACTAATATCTTGCCTGGTAAACACTGAACTAAAATACTCATTCAGGTCTTCTGCCATTAAGAAGCCCTCAGATATTATATTTCCAGCACTATCTTCTAGAGGATCGACCTCATCCTGAACGTTCTGTTTCCTTCGAACATACGCATAAACAATTGTTGTGTCTTTTTTATATTACACGCTAATTTTTGTTTGTAGCTTCTCTTCGAATTTATAATTTCAGTTATTGCTTGGATTAGTGCTTCTTTATAAATGTTGTAGTCTTTATTATTTCCAGTACGTCTATATGACTTCCACATCATTTGTTTTTACTTAATTTTTCTAATGGCTTCATTCGATAAGTATTTCTTTCTGGACCGTTTCCCTTGTTTTTCAAGGGAACAACTTTATTGACTATGCACTCTATTTCACTTTTAAATATATTCCAGCATTATGTTGCTAACTTATTCTTCAGTGTGTTGTTCCAGTCTATCTTTGCTAAATATTTCCTCATTTCCTTACATTTTCCTTTGTTGAAATTTCTTCTGAACTGCTTTTTATTATTTCTTTCTCATTTTACTTTGATGGTAAAAGTATCTGATTGTGATCACTACTTCCCAGTGGCTCACATCATTTGACATTGTCAACTAATTCATTCTGTGAGGACAAAACTATGTCTAACACATTCGCACCCCTCGTTGGCTCTAGCACAAAGCACGAAGGATATTGTCTTGTACTAAAACCAAAACCTTGTGTTCCTCACTCCCCGTAATCTTTTGAGATGTCCACTGTACATTACCATGGTAAAATTATCCCAGTATCACCGCACGTGCGTACGTACTATATATGAATATTTTAGAAATATTAATTACCTATATTTGCTACATTATAAGTCGTGGTAGGCTCCGAGGTTCACTCGTCTTTCTCTGTGCCCATCTGTTTCTTTTAAACGTTGACCTCTGAACTTCTAATATAGTGTGTGTTTAAACACGACAGTTGAGTTACCTCATCACGTGTGTGTGTGTGTGTGTGTGTGTGTGTGTGTGTGTGTGTGTGTGTGTGTGTGGGTGGGTGTGGGTGTGTGGGTGTGTGGGTGTGAGTGCGCGCGCGTGTGTGTGTGTGTGTGTGTGTGTGTGTGTGTGAGTGCGTGTGTGTGTGTGTGTGTATGTATGTGTGTGTGTGTGTGTGTATGTATGTGTGTGTGTGTGTGTGTGTGTGTGTGTGTGTGTGGGTGTGCGCGTGTGTGTGTGTGAGGAGTGCGTGCGTGTGTGTGTCGTATTGATGTGAGAGAGGAAGTGTGTGAGAGTGCGTGTGTGTGTGTGTGTATGTGTGTGTGTGTGTGTGTGTGTGTGGGTGTGTGGTGTATATATGTGTGTGTATGTGTGTGTGTGTGTGTGTGTGTGTGTGTGTGTGTGTGTGTGTGTGTGTGTGTGTGTGTGTGTGTGTGTGTGTGTGTGTGTGTGTGTGTGTGTGTGTGTGTGTGTGTGTGTGTGAATGTGTGTGAGAGTGCGTGTGTGTATGATGAGTTATGCTTTTACAGGCAGTTTTTCCACTACCTGATCAACTGTATTGGTAGATGTTGTTTTTTTGTTTTTCATTCCAAGGGTTCGTGTCAGGTAATTTTATTAAATACATTGTTTCCAGTTGTATGTACACATTTTGTTTGCATGAATGCACATATGCTTCTACTTCCGATATATATGTATATATATATATATATATATATATCGGCCTATACATGTACACCTCAACTTCGTTTGTGCTTACATGAAAATAGTGAACAACAAATATGGGAGGTTTGTTCGTCTTTGAACAGACAACAGTCAACAGTCAACTATTTCAAGACACTTACACATATATGCATTTCATTCTTTGCAGATGATGACGCTCGCGTCAAAAGAGGTATTTCGTAGGATATTCATTCATATGTTGAATTTTAAAATATTGTATACATTTATTTGTATTCCAAAATATACATTTAAAAACTCTGTATCATAGCGTCTACGTACAACTTTCATACACACGGACATATACGCACACGCACACGCACACGCACACGCACAAACACACAGGCAGACAAAGACAGACAGAGACAGACAGACAGACAGACAGACACACACACACACACACACACACACACACACACACACACACACACACACACATTCACACACACCCACAATTACAATTATGAATCGCTATCGTTCTTTACAAAAGCGTTATTTTGTTGCAGCAACCGGCCTGCCTTCGCCACCCAGTAGCGCGAAAGCACTGCAGCATAAGAAAAGCTATAAAGGCTATAAAGGCTATGGAGGGTATAGAAGGTACTACGGATGTAAATGCTACTCTTGGGGTTCTGTCGTCTGCCACTGGAAGTCGTCAGGGTGCTACTGCCACTGGCCCAGCGTAGCAACAGGAGGCTGCTTTGTTTATGTCCGGCACGGTTTCCATTACCACTGGGCATATGCGTACGGTTACCGAGGCGTCAGTTGCTACTGCAACCACGTCAGTAGCAACAAGCCCGTCAAGGACTACGCCCAGTAGCTGCTACATTCGCCAGGTGGCGTTGGCATTCACGCCTTATCCATTGGGAGCCGCCACAACGAGCGCAGGCGATTATGTCGGTTAATGTTATCACTGGACTGTATTTGACTCCCTCTAGTAATTTCGTTTGACCTCGAAAACAATGATAAGGCAGACTTTCGCCGAAATAATAACTTTGATGGCGATTACTCTTTGTCCTGATCTAAGCTATTACTGGTAACCAGTCAGGTAATATGTTTTCTTGCAAGGGAGTGTCCCAAATGTTGAACTTGTGTGCCTGTATTCATTGTCAATGAGTCAGTGATAATAAAACGTAATCCGTCAAATATGTCAGGATTAGGTCCTTTATAGCTAACTTCCATACATCCTATTATAGCTACATTTTATTCCTTTGCAAGTTTGCAACAACAAATGAGAGGAGTAGTTACGCCAGCCGCGATTATACAGGCCCCTTGAGGTGGCAGCATTCGCTTGGCCTCTCACTAGGGCCTGGGTTATTAAGCTCTAGCCAAAGTTACCGGTTGGGGGCTTTACCCCAGATTCGGGTAGAGACGATGATTGACTCTCAGGTCAACTATGAAATAACAAATTAAATATGGATACACTTTTATCAGATAATATTATACTACAACAACTATATTCAGCATTACACTTATATTCAAACATGTCTCACACAAAATAAACCGACATTAAACTAGTTTTTTGTAATTTAGTGCCTTTTAATCACATGCATATTCACTAGGTGGCAGCTCTCGTGTCTGTCAACAAGTGGGCAGTCAAAACGCGACTCTGAGCCTGAGTATCGTTCTGGCGAAGTCACGCAGCCAGGCGAGAGTCGGTTAAGCGAGACTATAGTTATGCGGGCACAAAAACTAGTCCCATCATAGCTAGTTCTTTGATTTTGTTGCTGGAGACGTTGAATAATAATAATATAATAATAATAACATTATTATTATTATTATAATGATAAATTTATTTTCTATAGCGCCATGTCTCCCGGCATAAGAACCTGCTCAAAGGCGTTTAAAATACAACATTTTTAATACTTATTAATTACGTTAAAGTATCGTTATTAATTACATTTTGTAATTACCATTAGCTATGGCTAGGGTTAGATTAATCGTGGGAATCAATCAAATTGAAAATCTTGAAAAAACTAGTATTGGTAGTGTTTTGACCTTAACAGTAGTGTTTTCAGGGTAAACTCAAAACACTAAGGTGGTGTTTTGAAAATACACTCAAAACACTACCATTGTGTTTTGGAGGGGTAGTGTTTTCAATTTAGTACACCGGGCTGTGCCTGCGGACTGTGAACCCTGAGCAGTGACCCAGGTCTGTGACCCCGGGTTGTGACACCACGATGTGTCCCCGTGTTGTGACCCCGGGTTGTGACCATCAGTGTCCAGTAACTTGCATCGCAAGCTGGAGGGTTTGCCAATATAACACACACACACGTACACACACACACAAAAGCATACACACATGTACACACACGTACGCACACACACACACCTATACACCTACACTCCTACACATCTACACACCTA